>NDXB01017210.1:65044-76158 GCA_002631895.1 Agapornis roseicollis | reverse complement strand
GCGAGAGCAATGCGGCTTGCACCCTTTGAAAGCTTACAGTTCCCTTCACAGGACAAGCACAAACTTTCCCCCCTAGCTCTTCAGATCTGGAAGCAGAGGCCAAACGTTCGTGCATCGCTACCCTGCTGTCCGGAAAAGGCTACCACCTATGAAAACCTGTTGAAATGGACTTTTGGGTGGGAAAGCGAAGATCCAGAACAATGCGGCTTGCAGCGTGTGAAAGCTTACCTGGCCCCGCACAGCACAAGCACAAAGTTTTCCCCCTCGCTCTTCGAAACTTGACTCATAGGACCAACGTTCGTGCGCTGCTGCCCTGCTACCTGGCTGAGGCCACCACCTCTGAATTTGCATTGAAAGGGACTTTCAGGTGGGAAAGCGAAGAGCGAGAGGAATGAGCATTGCATTGTTTGGAAGCTTTACTGGGTCTACACAGGATAAGCTGAAAGATTACCGCCTTGCTCTTCGGATCTGGGAGCAGAGGCTATTCGTTCGTGCAGCGCTGCCCTGCTGCCGTGCCGAGGCCACCACCTCCAAATTCCCCTTGAAATGGACTTTTAGGTGGAAAAGTGAAGAGCCAGAGGAATGCGGCTTGCACCATTTGGAAGCTTACCGTGCCCCGCACAGGACAAACACAAACTTGACCCCCTCGCTCTTCGGATCTGGCAGCAGAGGCCAAACGTTCGTGCACCACTGCCCTGCTGTCCGGACAAGACTACCAGTTCCGAATTCCCCTTGAAATGGACTTTTAGGTGGGAAAGTGAAGACCCAGAACAATGCGGCTTGCAGCGTATGGAAGCTTACCTGGCCCCGCACAGGACAAGCACAAAGTTTTCCCCCTCGCTCTTCGAAACTTGACTCATAGGCCAAATGTTCGTGCGCTGCTGCCCTGCTACCTTGCCGAGGCTACCAGCTCCGAATTCACATTGAGACGCACTTTGAGGTGGGAAAGCAAAGAACGAGAAAAATGCAGCTTGCACTGTTTCCAAGATTACCTTGCCCCGCAAGGGACAAGCACACAGATTTCCCACTCGCTCTTCGAAACTTGGAGCATAGGCCAAACATCGTGCACCGCGGTCCCACTGCCCGGCCGAGGCCACCATCTCCAAATTCCCCTTGAAATGGACTTTTAGGTGGGAAAGCGAAGAGCCAGAGCAATGAGGCTTGCACCGTTTCGAAGATTACCGTGCTCTGCACACGAGAAGTGCAAAGTTTCCCTCCTCGCTCTTCGGATCTGGCAGCAGAGGCCAAATGTTCGTGCGCCACTGCCCTGCTACCCGGCCATGACCACTACCTCCGAAAACCCGTTGAAATGGACTTTTAGGTGGGAAAGCGAAGACCCAGAACAATGCGGCTTGCAGCGTATGGAAGCTTACCTGGCCCCGCACAGGACAAGCACAAAGTTTTCCCCCTCGCTCTTCGAAACTTGACTCATAGGCCAAACGTTCGTGCGCTGCTGCCCTGCTACCTTGCCGAGGCTACCAGCTCCGAATTCACATTGAGACGCACTTTGAGGTGGGAAAGCAAAGAACGAGAAAAATGCAGCTTGCACTGTTTCCAAGATTACCTTGCCCCGCAAGGGACAAGCACACAGATTTCCCACTCGCTCTTCGAAACTTGGAGCATAGGCCAAACATCGTGCACCGCGGTCCCACTGCCCGGCCGAGGCCACCATCTCCAAATTCCCCTTGAAATGGACTTTTAGGTGGGAAAGCGAAGACCCAGAACAATGCGGCTTGCAGCGTATGGAAGCTTACCTGGCCCCGCACAGGACAAGCACAAAGTTTTCCCCCTCGCTCTTCGAAACTTGACTCATAGGCCAAATGTTCGTGCGCTGCTGCCCTGCTACCTTGCCGAGGCTACCAGCTCCGAATTCACATTGAGACGCACTTTGAGGTGGGAAAGCAAAGAACGAGAAAACTGCGGCTTCCACCATTTCCAAGATTACCTTGCCCCGCAAGGGACAAACACACAGATTCCCCACTCGCTCTTCGAAACTTGGAGCATAGGCCAAACGTTCGTTCACCGCGGCCCCACTGCCCGGCCGAGGCCACCATCTCCAAATTCCCCTTGAAATGGACTTTTAGGTGGGAAAGCGAAGAGCCAAAGCAATGAGGCTTGCACCGTTTCGAAGATTACCGTGCTCTGCACATGAGAAGTGCAAAGTTTCCCTCCTCGCTCTTCGGATCTGGCAGCAGAGACCAAATGTTCGTGCTCCGCTGCCCTGCTACCCGGCCGTGACCACTACCTCTGAAAACCCGTTGAAATGGACTTTTAGGTGGGAAAGCGAAGAGCCAGAACAATGCGGCTTGCAGCGTATGGAAGCTTACCTGGCCCCGCACAGGACAAGCACAATGTTTCCCCCTCGCTCTTCGAAACTTGACTCATAGGCCCAACGTTCGTGCGCTGCTGCCCTGCTGCCTGGCCGAGGTCACCACCTCCGAATTTGCATTGAAAGGGACTTTCAGGTGAGAAAGCAAAGAGCGAGAGGAATGCGGCTTGCACCATTTGGAAGCTTACCGTGCCCCGCACAGGACAAACACAAACTTGACCCCCTCGCTATTCGGATCTGTGAGCAGAGGCCAAACGTTCGTGCACCTCTGCCCTGCTGCCCGGATAAGGCTACCAGCTCCAAATTCCCTTTGAAATAGAATTTTAGGTGGGAAAGCAAAGAGCCAGAGCAATGCGGCTTTCACTGTTTGGAAGCTTACCATGCTCTGCTTAGGAGAAGCACAAAGTTTCCCCCTCGCTCTTTTCGAGGCTACCAGCTCCGAATTCTCATTCAAATGCACTTTTAGGTTGGAAAGCAAAGAGCGAGGGCAATGCGGATTGCACCTTTTGAAAGCTTACTATGCGCTGCACAGAACAAGCACAAATATTCCCCCTTCGCTCTTTGGCTGTGGCATCAGATGCCAAACATTCAATCTCCACGGCTCTAACCCTAACCCTACCAGTAACCCTAACCCATAACCCTGACCCTAACCCAAACCCTAACACTAACCCTAACCCTAGCCCACTGCCCTGCTGCTTGGCCGAGGCCTGCACCACAGAATTTCCATTCAAATGCACTTTTAATTGGGAAAATGAAGAGCGAGAGCGTTGCGGCTTGCACCGTTTGGAAGTTTATAATGCACTGCACAGGAAAAACGCAAAGTATCACCGCTCGGTGTTCGGCTGTGGGAGCAGAGGCCAAACATTTGTGCTCTATTCCTCTGCTGCCTGGCTGAGGCCTCCACCACAGAATTCCCTTTCAAATGGACTTTTAGGTGGGAAAGCGAAGAGCCAGAGCAATGCGGCTTGCACTGTTTGGAAGCTTACCATGCGCTGCACAAAACAAGTACAAATTTTCCCCCCTCACTATTTGGATCTGGGAGCAGAGGCCAAACATTCATGCACTGCTGCTCTGCTGCCAGGCCAAGGCCACCAGCTCCGAATTCCCATTGAAATGTACTTTTAGGTGGGAAACCAAAGAGCGAGAGCAATACGGATTGCACTGTTTTGAAGCTTACCATGCCCCACACAGGACAAGCTTACTATGCACTGCACAGAACAAGCACAAATATTTCCCCTTCGCTTTTCGGCTGTGGCAGCAGAGGCCAATTATTCATGCTCCACTGCTCTAACCCTAACCGTAACCCTAACCCTAATCCTAAGCCTAACCCACTGCTCTGCTGCTTGGCCGAGGACTGCACCACAGACTTTCCGTTCAAATGCACTTTTAGGTGGGAAAAGAAAGAGCGAGAGCATTGCGGCTTGCACTGTTTGCAAGTTTACCATGCACTGCACAGGAAAAGCAGAAAGTGTCACCGCTCAGTGTTCGGCTGTGGGAGCAGAGGCCAAACGTTTGTGCTCTACAGCTCTGCTGCCCAGCCGAGGCCTCCACCGCAGAATTCCCTTTCAAATGGACTTTGAGGTGGGAAAAGGAAAAGTGAGAGCAATGCAGCATCCATCGTTTGGAAGCTTACCATGCTTAACAAGCTTACTGTGCCCCGCACAGGTCAAGCAAAGAGTTTCATCCCTCGCTTTTCAGATCTTGGACCAAAGGCCAAACGTTTGTGCATCACTGCCCTGCTGCCCGGCCAAGGACACCACCTTAGTATTCCCATTGAAATGGACTTTTAGGTTGGAAAGCGAAGAGTGAGAGCAATGCGGTTTTGCACCGTTTGGAAGCTTACCATGCCCGGCACGGGACAAGAACAAAGTTTCATCCCTCGCTATTCAGCTGTGGGAGCAGAGGGCAAACGTTTGTGCACCTCTGCCCTGCTGCCCAGCCGAGGCCATCAGCTCAGATTTCCCCTTGAAATGGACTTTTAGGTGGGATAGCGAAGAGCGAGAGCAATGCGGCTTGCACCATTTGGAGGCTTACTGTGCCCCACTGAAACAAGGGGTGCACAGAATTACAAAATAAAATGTAAAACCCTTTAGAATTAGTTTTAAGTAATGTTAAGTTCGCTGGCTTTGTAACAGTAGCAATGTAAAATTACTGAGGTGCATGATACATAGAAAAAAAAATAGAGAGCATTTAGAGAACATAACAAGAATCCTTGTATAAGATAAACCGTTGTAGTCAGCCTTGTTTTAGATCCTTATGACCTTTATACAAGAATAAGTGTGAGAAAACAGGATAGAAAAACAGGACACAGGGATAAGGAGTGTCTGGGAACTGCATGGGCTACAGTTAAACTAACAGATAAGTAGGAGGATAGGAGGATTATTATGTCCCTGGTGCTAATGAACCAATTAGACTGGCATAAACATCTACTGCGCGTGCTTCAAAGGCTGCCAGGAGTGATGAAGATTGTTGGAAGAAGTAAAGGACCCTCAGAGACCACTACCACAATTCTGTACGCATGCGGGGAGCTTTCTGGAAAATTATGTAATCCATACATAGCCTCATGAATATGTATGTATGTCCAGGGACTATATAAAGACGGCTTGTGTGGCAATACGGGGACACACGCTGGGAGGAGTTATCCCCTGTGTCTCCCGGTGCCACAATAAAGAATACCTGCTTGTCAGCTTGAAAACTTTGTTGGCAAGTTTGTTCCTGGAGTTTTCTCCGAATCACACTGCAAGAACATGAAGCTCCACACATCAACTCCATCTTACAGCAGCTGAAAAGCCTGTGGGGAACCACTTCAGATCTTAGACATTGCCATTTCCTGAAACATACAAAGAACACAACGTCACACAATATCCTGGACCAACATGATTAAGTCTACTCCTTTAGCAAATAAAAATCAAGTTCTGGCACTCTTTTGGTCTCTCCTTTCATCCCTAAAGCCCTTCACACAAGTTTACTAGTTAAGAAATATTGCATAATTCTCTACACCAGGAACATTTTAATTTTTTCTATCTTGGCATCAAAGGTACAAGCCCTATTTATGACAACCTATCTAAGTATCAGCTGCACTTCTATAGAACTGTTGCAGTTTACGCCCAAGTCAAATGAGTGGAAAAGCATCAAAGGTCCTTTCATGGAGGTCAGTGAAATAAGTGGTTTCCCAAACGATTACTTGTCTTTCTGCTCCCCTTAAGCAAGCATCCCAGGCTTTGATTACCTGTGTCAATGGTACTTTCCTTACATTGAGCTATCCCCCAAACACAGGGAAAACCAATACAGGTTGCCCCTGGGTAATCACAAATCGGGCATTTCCAGTGCCACTTGAACACAAAGGGGCACAGCAGCCATCATACAGTTCTGCTCACCTATCATAAAATTTCACCACTACCCCCTGTCAACCATGAGAATCTAGGACACAAAGTACACAATTACAAGGGTAAATATTTATTCATGCACTTAGAGTGTCCCAGACAAACTGGAGCAGGACAAATGTCATTTTAAACATGGTTCTTATACCCTTCAAGTGTTCAGATACAAAACACAAATAGACTGATCACTAACACCCACACTACTGATTACTAATGACAGTAAAACTTAGTCACGCAATTACATTTTTGCAGCATTCTTGCCGTTTGCCTATGTATCCAGATGTCCCTGGAGTCAGTCTTGCTATAGTTACTTATCTATGATACCAGACCACATTGAGAGGGTTTCAAAGACATGTCAGAGGGGCTAGGATACTGCCATTATCTTGGTTATGCAGGTGTACCCTTTATCCTTAATGGGCAGCTTTAAGCTTACAAGAAGCAAAGGCCTTATTTCCAGGGCCAGGGTGTTCTTTAGTTTGTTTTACTTAAGTGTGAACAATACTAAAGCATCCAGTAGAATTCCGCTACATCATTACATTACAGTGTTCAATCTGAATATACAAATTAACAAAGTTAATAGTCTATCACACTGTAAAGACTGATTGATACAATCATTAGGGAAGGGAATGTTTATAACACCTCCCAAAGGGCTGCGGCTTCAGGCAGGCAGTGGGAAGGCACCTGGGCTCACTGTCATCCTTTCTTACACAGGCAACAGCAAATCCTCTCATTTCTACTTTTAACTTGTGCCAGCACAGAAGACTGTTCCCATTTGTAACCTCTTCGCTAGGTTAAACTGTCCTGCAGAAACATCCCACGCCTTCACACCAGCCTTTGTCAAATCCCACCGACAATGTATTTTCACCGCACTGACTACAAGCCACTGACCAGAAATCATGGGGCTGTTTTCACCTTGCTCTATACAGCCTCTACATTCAAACTACAATACGGCTGCCCGAGGCCACCGCTGCGAGAAGCCGCCAGTGGAAACCTGCCCTTCCCGTCCAGCTGCTGCCCCTGGCGACAGGCACAAACCGCCATTACCCGAAGCCAGCTTTGTCCCCAGTGCTGCCGCCTTACTGAGCTAGCTCTTTTACTTACCACTTCATTTGTAATTGAGCCATTTGCCAGGAGATGGCAGCATAAGACAAAATATCCCTGAATTTTGGTCTCAGCTGTTACTGGGAAGTGGTGTCCCCGCCGTGGAAACACGGGCTTCCTAGGTAGCCTTTTACAGTAAGATCCAGATTTACAGAAGTAAGCGGTGGGCTACAAACCCCTTCTACTTAACTTAGTTTTTAAACGACAAGGTCCATAGTAGCAGGTAGGAACCAATTTGTTTAAAGCGTGTTCAGGTTTGGTGACAGCAAAAGCTGCAGTCACACAAGGGAGCGTCAGCCAGGATCACAGGCCAGCCATCACTTTTCCTTGTTGAACTTCACGAGGTTGTTGGTAGCCCACTCTTCTATCCTGCAGAGTGACTCTCCTTTCCAAAGTGTCCACTTCCCAACTTAGTTTGGTATTGCTGGAAGACTTGGTCAGGGTACACTTGATCACAACTTCCAGACCATTTACAGAGTATTAAAGAGCATTGGGCCCAATATCAATCCACTAGTGACAGACTGCTGCTTTGAAAAGAAGCCACCTTTTCACCACCAGCTCCTGGGGGCAGCTGGTAAACCAGATTCTCACTCACAGCACAGACCACTTATCCAGACTACATGCATCAGTTTCTTGAGGAGATGTGGGAAACCATTTGGACAGTGTCCATCACTCTCCCCACACCAAGCGAGCAGGTCACTTTGTCATAGAAGGCAATCAGGTTTGTCAAGTACAATTAGCCCCTATTGAATCCGTGCTAGCTTTTCCCAATCACACGTTTCATTTGATGTTGTTGTGATAGCCCCCTGGAGGATTTGCTCCATAACCTTCCCAGGGACTGAAATCTCAGATATCACTGGAATACCATCTCAGATACCACTGGAAATTCTGGAATTTCTAAAATAAAAACATATGGGGAATACTGATCTGCCAGGTCAACAGTCTGGATAAATTTAAAAAGAAACGTAGTCACAACTGATAAACTGGTATTCTGCTGAAACATTGTGCTGTAAATTCTTCCACGTTCTAAATGGAGTTTCATGAATAACACTTGACCATATAAAATACCAGAACAGCAGGAAAACAACTAGTTTTTATATCTTCATATGCAGTAGGCAGAAGAGAATCATACACTGAGCTTTTATGCAAATTTGGACAATTTGACCAGTTACAAAGAAATGTGTACTATAATAGCTCTCTATACAGCTGACACAAATTTATCTGATTTATTGTATGGATTAATTTTTTGTGCTTACCTCAAATATCAAATGCCAATTTGACACTTGTGGGTCAATTAATTAGCTGCATTAGTTGCAGGCTTACTTAAATTACCTCTCTCAATATATTATGCTTGCGGAATAAATTATTCATCTCACAAAACTTAGCTGAAGAGTCTTGCCTCTTCCTAGCCACAGTATTTACATCAAGGCAACAAACAAGCACAACAGTATTTCTCTTAATTAATTAAATGATGAGGAATAGACTCAAGTATGCCTAAAAAAAGATACACGGAGCTTTCAATTTGTCAAACTGTAAGCTATACAAGCCTGGGATTCAGAAAACAAAGACACATATCTCCAGGAGGTATGTATTATTGTACTATCACCAGAGGTCTATGCTTTACAACTTTCTTTTGAGTTATGTTACTGGCTCTTCAGCAGAAGTTAAATATTTGGGTTTGGAAATAAGAAATACACTTTTGTGTGCTGGATTTGAGTGTGTGTGACTGAAGCACAATAGTAAGCCCACATTTATTCATGTATTAGTAAATGCCTGGATCACATATTTGTGTTGAATGTTTTAGCGTCTGATTTGTTCTGTCACTGTTGCAACAAAACTCAATAAAACCTATTTCAATTTAGGAAAAAAAAATGCATACTGACTAGTGACAGAAAGCAGATATTTGGTGGGACACTGCTAGCAATGGTTTATATGAATTTATCAAACTTGATAGCTGCAGTTATAGGTTAAAAATTACATTTTTTGATACCTATTTCTCTTTATATCAGGTCATTTTATTTTCATCTTCACTGTGCATGCTTAACCAAAGTTTTCATAGGTCTTGGTCCTTTTTTCATTTAAAAAACCACACAAGAGTATAGAAATGTTAGGTGTTACATGGGACCTTGATTGTTTATATATATATTCATCAGTTGCCCCATTAATATTTTTTTTATACAACCGTGCTTTTCCACTCATTCTTAAAAGTCAACAAAACAAAACAACAAAACCACAGCAAGCTCTTTAAATCATGTTTACCTTATATCTCTAGCTCACCTACTTAACTACCAAATCTTACTGTTTATTTTGTAATGGCATTTGTTGTGCCCTGCTTTGAAGAAGAGAACATTTGTCGGTTTCTAAAATACAGTTCAAGGTAATCCTGACATAAACAACATACCTCAAAAATCCCTGAGGTGAAAGTGACTGGAGTCTTAAAAAAATGTTTTTATAACATGTTGTCAGACCATGTAAATATAATAGACCAGGTTCTACTTGAAATTTGAGTTGATTTGCACTTGCTAACAGCAAATTAATTTGATTTGGTAATCCTTCCTTATCAGTACCTACAAATGGGGCCTGCAATGATGAACTTTACACATTTTACCTAAACCACCTGCCTGCTGCACCCATGCCAACAAATCAGCACTCGGGGAAACTGCAGCACAAAGCAATCCTTGGTGCAGCTGCAGGCAGCAGGCAAGGACAAAGCTGGCACAGCATTGGGGCAAAGGCAGAGGTAAATTTGTCAGGTAATATTTGCTTTTTACAAGGTGGTTCAGGGAATTTTCATGGTTCATGTAGGTGTCTTCCATTCTAATACATATTTTTTTGTTGAAGGACATAAATTATTGTTGGATATTCTCATTATTTAAGTGGCATTGCTGATAGTTATGACACCTGAGAACACACAGTATCTGAGCTCCTTAGCTGTTGGAAGAGGTTGTACCATCAGTTTAGGCCTGTGATATTTTGGAATTTTTGCATCTTACTTATACATGCCATTTACCAGCAGCACATTATGATCTGACATCTCACTTCAGTGGACTAAGACAGAATTTGGATTTTACAAATAGAACTTTATGACTTTATCACACGTGATCTTTAGGATCCATCTTTCAGCTTTGCTGTCCACTAAAGTGCCACAACAAGAGTCACCAGGCATACTTTCAGTGAGCAGTGAATAAAGGAAACAGAAACGGTAGGAAGAAGGTAGAGTTTCATTGCCAGAGAAAATGCTGTAGGTGAAGAGGACTTTGTTCTTATTCGCAGACAAACAAAACTAAAAACTAGGTCTGATATTCAATGCTGGTTTAGTGGAGTTTTGTATGAACATTTCCAATAATCAATACATTGATATATAAAAATAAGCCAAAACAGCAGTCATTCCTAATTTGGAGAATGTCTGCAGTTCTGGTGTCCTCAACATAAAAACGAGATGGAGCTGTTGGAACAAGTCCAGAGGAGGCCACGAGGATGACTGGGGGACTGGAGCGTCTCCCATATGAGGACAGGCTGAGAGAGTTGGGGCTGTTCAGCCTGGGGAAGAGAAGGCTGCGTGGAGATCTCATAGCAGCCTTCCAGTATCTGAAGGGAGACTATAGGAATGCTGGGGAGGGACTCTTCATTAGGGACTGTAGTGATAGGACAAGGGGTAACGGGTTCAAACTTAAACAGGAGAAGTTTAGATTGGATATAAGGAAGAAATTCTTTCCTGTTAGGGTGGTGAGATGCTGGAATGGGTTGCCCAGGGAGGTTGTGATGCTCCATCCCTGGCAGTGTTCAAGGCCAGGCTGGATGAAGCCTTGCGTGACATGGTTTAGTGTGAGGTGTCCCTGCTTATGGCAGAGGGGCTGGAACTAGATGATCTTAAGGTCCTTTCCAACCCTAACTATTCTATGATTCTATGATGATACGATTCTATACTTTGTATCTCGTTAATCTGGTTCACTTCACATATATTACTATTGAAAGCAGTTTACCCATGTTTAGCTTATTTGAATTCAATGAGTGTTAGAAAGTTAATCAATTTTTGAAGCAGCTGTTAGCCTGACTCCTATACACTGTCTCACATTCTTAGGCAAGTGAATGTTATTGGCCAATTCTGAGCCTCAAGAAAGCAAGATTAATGCCTTTCTGGAACTGGTAGTTCACTTGACTAACCAAGTTGTGAATTCCACTCAGCTCAGCCTGCAGAAATTATAAAATGGGAATTTAAATAGCTTAAGTAAGAAATCATACTGTATGGATTTTTTTTTTTTTTTTTTTTTTTTTTTTTTTTTTTTTTAATTATATTTTTTTTT
>NDXB01017210.1:27300-64999 GCA_002631895.1 Agapornis roseicollis | reverse complement strand
ATATTTAAATTTTTTTAATAAAAAATTATTTTTTATTGTTTTTTTTTTTTTTTTTTTTTTTTGACTCCTAAGAGAAAAAGTCCGATTTTTCTAACATTGTAAGAATATGGAAATATTATTCCCTGGGATATTTTATCCAGTAGTAATTTCCACAGTGCTCTATTATAGTTTGTCAGTCTGATTTTCATGATGTTCATGGTCATGAATTACTTGTTTAACTAAAATCCATTAAAATTACATGGATATAACCCTGTGAGAGGTAAATTAGGCCCATTGATTCTTATCATTAACTCAAGAACCCATTTAATTATGGGATCTGGGAAGTCTGTAACTATCTTTTAAATGGGAAATTTACTGATTAAGAAATTAGTGTCATAGTGTCATGCATGTATGAAATTTTACTGACACCTAACAGCTAGTTCTGTGAGAGTGGCCTCCATCAGCCAAGAGGAATGTCACTGATACAGAAAAGGCGATTTATTTTTCCCTCAGGGGCCTCTAGGGTTTTGTAATTGCTGGGGAAAACTTCCATTTGGAGAGGCTTTGTGTGATGTACTTTCTTTTACTGACTTGAGAACATATTTTTAAGGAATGAATGCAAATAAATATGGATTTCTATAAAAATATTTCATCTTTAATTAATTCTTTAATTTCATTTTAATTTGCTGCTTTTCTCTATACGTGCTTTTCCTCTAGTGAAATAGCAGAGACTGAGAGAACTTTAACTGAAACATGCGTTTGCTTCAGGTATGGAACAAAGTATATACAGACAGTTCTCATTCCCTAGCATTGATGGTGTTTTTTAATTTTGACATAAATGGTATTTATTTCTTTTTTAGCTAAAGGTTGAGGACAAGAATGCACACTATGTGGACTGATCAGGAAATTATTTCAGACTTTTCCATGAAATGCAGTGTGTTTTAGGAAAAGTGGAAAATCCTTAAAAATTCCAGACTGTAGATTTAGTTTACTTTCACAGTAATATGGCTGTGGGATTCTGCTGCTAGAAGCCCTAATATTTTCCGTCTTGGCTCTGGTCAGTAACACTGTGCCAGTAATGTTTTCTTTTGGCATTTGTTCTGTTTTGGGTGTGTGCAGTCTTTGCTGGAAAATTCAAGCAAGGAAAGATTGTTATACTAAATTAACTGCATTCAAAAGATCAGCACAGCTGAGATGATTCAGTTGACTGAAAATCGATTCATAAAGATTTTAGATTTTGCATATAATAAAGCAGAATGATTCCAAATGCAGAATGAGGATTCTGTTCACATGCAGCTGTTCACTAACAAAAACAACAACAAAAAAGGCTCGCTAAGAATGTGTAAGCCTGTGCCATCTATCACACCATCACAAAAGGAACCGCCTTCAGGGGTAGCAGAAAGAAAAAGCACAATATAACGTGGAATACAAATAGCTATCAGCCTTGCAAGGGACACATGTAGTAGACAATACTAAATAATCCCAGAATACTGCTTTGTACCGAATGCTGAAGTATAGAGTTGTATTAGCATTTAATTGCCACGTGCCATATTCCTCACTGTGATTTTAACACACCTATTTCTGGCACGATGGGTGCATATTAAGTAATTTAAAGGGGAGGGGGGAGAGGGCTACACATCCTTTGTTGTCATCTTTACATAGCCTGCGACCCACGCTCAGAAAGCTTGTGCTTTTACTTCCAAGCTTTAGACCCACGCTGTAGGAAGCTTATAATTTAGTGAGCCCCACGCAGGACCAAGGAAACACTTAGCAAACCGAAACTGTCAAAATTAGCGTTGTCGCCAGCGAGGCTGGATTTGCGAGGCAGCAGAAGTCAGCGCTCTAACACAACTCAGGTACTGCCTCATCAGCAATTCGCATCAAAGCCACAGCAAATTACAGGCGTCTCGCTGATGCAGTTCTTTTGTGTGAAGAGAAAGCCCCCCGCCCCTCTGTTTGCAGGAGCGAGCAGCGCAGCGCAGCGGGGTGTGACCGCCGGTACCCCCTCCGCCGCGGCTGTCCTTGTGCCCCGCCGCAGGTGCGTGCCCTCGCTGGGCCGGACGGGGTGCAAGCCCGTGGCTCTGAGGGAGTGAGGGGGGCGTTTCTGTGCGACCGGAGGCACCGGCGGCAGTCGGAGCGGCCGGGGCTGGGAGCAGGAGGAGGGGCAGGCGGCCCTAACGTCACTTTCCCCGGCGGCGTGTTTACGTGGATGAAGATGGCGGCGCCGATGGCCGCGCCACGGCAGCTGTCGTCGCTGTGAGGCGGGACGGAACGGGACAGCGCAGCGAGAGTGTGCGGCCCGGCTGAGGGGAGGAGGCGGGGTGGGCCCCGCCTGCCGTCGCCGGTAACACTCTGCTCTCCCGCACAGGCGCTATGGAGGACGAGGAGAGGCTGAAGAAGCTGGAGGCTGGGAAAGCCAAGGTATGAGGGGGTGGCGGCGCGGCTGTGGGGAGGCTGGGGAGGACCGTCAGTCAGCCAGTCAGCCAGTCAGCCAGCCAGCCAGCCAGCCAGCAGGGCCGGGCCGGGCGGCGGCGTGTGGATGCGGCGGGGGCTCGGCGCGGGGCTGCGCTGCGCTGCGAACAAAGCCACGGGCGGAGGAGGCGGTGAGTGCCATCCTCCCCGTGCTCCCCCCGCCGGCCTCGGGGCGAGCGGCGTTCCGTGGCAGGGGCGCGGGGGCCGGTGACAGCCTGGGCCAGCAGTGTGCATGCTACAGGTGCCTGTCGTAGGGCACGGCGGTGACAGCCTGGGCAGGGCCCGCTCCGCTGGCGGTGCCCGCTAGAGAAAGAGCCGAGGAGGAGGAGGAGAAGAGCTAACCTCCCTGCTGCTTCACACCCGGTGCACGGATTCCTTTTGCCTCTTAAGCCTGGGAAACTCCCTGTAAATCTTTAAGGAAGTTGATAAAACCGGCAGCTGTTCTTAGTGTGGTACTAATACAGGGAGAGAGCCTTAGGAGGCAGAGAATTAGAGATGCAGTGAAGTGTGTTTGCCTGTTGTCTGATGATGCTAGATAGCCTGTGGGTCACCCGCAGGACTCCACCGCCACCTCAGGGGTTTTGGGGCGGCTCAGCCAGTGCCCGGTGGGCTTCCCCCAGCGTTAATCGGAGAGCTTATCATTTTACTCCTTAAGCATGGCTCAGTGTGCGCTGGCTGCAAAGCACTTTACCTTCTGGGTAGCAGACTGGAGTTCCTGTACTTGTAGGAAGACCTCTTCTTTACTTCAAAGAAAGCTTCGGTGTGGTCAATGAGTTAATTAATGGCATTTGTAGGAAAATGAGTTAAATTATATTTTGACATGAGGTATAGTCTGGTTCCTTCCAGCAATCTAAATGATTAGAAGTTTGTCCATCAGTCATTCATGCTGAAGATAAGCATGTAACTGGTCTGAAGCTGGTAATCAAGGCAACAAGAAGACAAGCTAAAGAAGAAACTACAAAACATCATAATTGCCTTGTTTATGTGGTCTGTGGAAATGGAAGTGTAGTTTGGCTGAGAAATATTGACCAGGTATTTTGCTGTATTAGACAAAAGGTTTGTAACATAGTGCTTCCTTTTCCTTTCAAAAAGTGTTCAAAACATACCTTGGGAAACTCCTAGACAGAGCTGCATGTTTATATAGGAAAACGTGTTCTGGAACACTTAGAGCCAGAATGGTGTTTACACAGCATTATGCAGCACTATTACATGCAGCACTATTAAAAGGCACTAGGATGGATCAGGAACTGGTGTTAGTACAGTCTGTCACACCTGGATTGGCTAATTCTTTTGCAAATAATTCGAAAGTAGTTCCCAAAGAAAATGGTTGAAGTAAATTTGCCAGTATGATAAACCACAGAGAAGAATTTAGCAAGCGAGTTCGTATTTCTTTTTGTCCACGTAGGCCTGGAAGTAACTCAGAAAATGAAAGTTACTGAAACTGAGGCACCAACACAGGTTGCCCAAAGAAGTGGTAAACGCTCCATCCCTGGCAGTGTTCAAGGCCAGGTTGGACAGAGCCTTGGGCGACATGATCTAGGGTGGGATTAGGACTAGATGATCTTAAGGTGCTTTCCAACCCTAACTTATTTTATGATTCTATGAAAAGCCAGTATTCTAGCAGGAATTCAGTGGCTCCCTTTTTACTTCAAGAAAAGATGGGTATGCACTTTACTGACTTATTTTGCATTTTAAGAGCACTGTCATAACTCTCACCCTTCTTCTAGTAGTCATTTCTGATGAAAATTCAATGATGTTCTTGTAAGTATTTGCCTGAAGGCTTTCGTAGTCTATGCTTTTAAACATCCCTTGTAATTTAAGTCATAGTAACTCTTTAAAGCTCTATGTACAATGGGAAGGGACGGTAAAAACACTGTCAGTTTTTCAGATTTGTGGTAGTGTTCTATGTACTGTTTGCTCCTTTTTTCACATGAGTGATGTAATTAAATGTGTGGTATTGTGGAGACTAGGTCACTGACAGAAAAGAAGAAACTCTGTTAGCAGAGAATGGAAGCGGGAGTTGCTTCTGCAGCTGCTTTTCTTTCAAGGATACAGACACATTCACAGTAGCATAATCAGTATGTCTCCTAAAACTGGTTGGCTCCTAATGAATATTTTCTGCAAACCACATCAACAGGCATCCAGAAAAATTTTGAACCTAACCACTGAGTGTTGTTTAAATAAAATAGCTGGGAAAGTGTATTAAAGTCTGTGTTGTTACTGTGCCAAATGCACAGATATTACTATATTGCAGATACCTTGATCATCCACCTGGAATTATACATTTTAAATATAAATAAGATACTACATAAACTGCAGGATGAAAGTAGGTAATTGAGAGACTGCTAAATGAGAGTAGTAGGTGCCATGGAGGTGGCTGGTACATTGCTAACAGTGGAGTTATTATTCAAAGTTGGCACTTAGATTCTTGTTTGGGTTGGTTTGTTGGGGTTTTTTAAATCAAAAAGTAGATAGCTAACTACTGCCAAATCTCAGTGTGGGAGTTTTAAGCAACACGAACTTTCTGTAAAGCAATCCTTTGGTTGTTTTCTGATCATAAAGTTGACTAAGCAAGCTGTGGAATTTGGGTTTGTGAGAATTTATCTGCAGTAGAAATTCTTCTTGATGTCTTATTAAGACGCTGGCTCCCCACATCGATTTTTTTTACAGAGAAGTTTATTACAAATGGATTTTTCCTGCAATGGAAATTTCTTGTGAGTCCTCCTTTACTGTTACTGGGAGTAAAAAGCTGCATTGTGAATCTTACCTTGACTGAAAGGTGCTAAGTGTACTCAAGCCTGGCAAAATGGGTTTCAGTGCAAACATACAGTTTTTACCTGAGCATCATTTGAAAAATGAAATAAAAAGCTCCTTTGGAGGCTCACCAACAGTAATGTGTACCTGCTGACTTTTGGAGACTATGCCAAGTCTGTTATGAAGCAGTTGCACCATGTGTTGCTGTTCTGTAGGTTTCAAACCCACAAAGGCAAGAGAGGCACAAAGTTAAACCCTGTAAATTACATGCTCCTTTTCCCAGACCTATAATAATTTATTTTCCTTTGTCACAAGGTAGATGTGCTAGATATTAACCCAGATTCTATAAGCGTCTGTCTCGCCCATTGTAGTGGTCTCTCTGTGCCTTTATAGAACTCTCCTCCCCAGACAAGCAATTTCTTCTTCTTGGATCCTGATCTGATTATGGTGGAGCAAGAGAGGTGTTTGTCAGAAAGGTTAGTTAAGGGAAATGTGGTTGACTGTGATGGAAGGTGGAAGGAAGATGTTTGCCAGCAGTGGAAATAAAGATGCCTAGTGTTAAGTTGATCAGTGCCCCAAAACACAGTGAACTTCAAAAATTTAAACAGGGTAGATTTAGTTTAGATAAAAGGAAGACATTCTTTATTGTGAGTGGTGAGGCACTGGAACAGGCTGTCTGAAGAAGTGGTAAATACTCCATCCCTGGCAGTGTTCAAGGCCAGGTTGGACAGGCTTTGAGCAACCTGGCCTAGTGAAAGGTGTTGCTGCCCATGGCAAGGGGTTTGGAACTAAATCATCTTAAGGTCCTTACCAACCCTCACCATTCAGTGATTCTATATGTTTTGTGCCTTGCTTAAGAGATTCCAGAATATTGTTGATGGCCTGAGATAGAGCGTAGGTATGTCTGGTCTGACAGAAGACTGCAGAGGATGGTGATTAAAGATGTTGGTGCAGAATTGATGGGTACATCTGCTACGCGTACGTGCCTGTGTGCATCAGTTTGCTTGGAAATCTCATCTAACATTACAGTGTATTTTAGTTATGGTAGTTGGGTATTTTAATTTAATGTATTTATTTAGCACCTGGCTTGTCTTATCAGGAGGTTGCACTGTTTTGATGAACTTTCAAAACTATACACAGTATTTTGCTAGCTTCAGAATAGCAACATCAGGGGCTCAGATTTCCATGTGAGAAAATGCCTGAGTGTATTTTGGTAAAACTTAATATTTAAAAAAATACTTTGATTTGATTTATACACACCCATGAAATGCACAGCTATTATAACTGATAAAATTAAGAGATATGAAAATAGCAGTAGCAACTCTTATGAAATAGTCCATTTTACAGTACTGAAATTTTATTTACAAGGTATTTAAATATGTTTATTGATACAGTTTAAATTTGTGTTGAGGATGTTAGGGTGGTGAGGCACTGGAATGGGTTGCCCAGGGAGGTTGTGAGTGCTCCATCCCTGGCAGTGTTCAAGGCCAGATTGGATGAAGCTTTGGGTGACATGGTTTAGTGTGAGGTGTCCCTGCTTATGGCAGGGAGGTTGGAACTAGATGATCTTAAGGTCCCTTCCAACCCTAACTATTCTATGATTTTATGAAAGGGCACTCTCCTTAGCTGTGTGCTTTATTTGATGTGTGAATGGTGAATAAGGGAAAGACACTAACTTAATTTGTAAATTCTCTTGGGTTGGTCTGGGATTTCAGGTCTAATGTTAAAAGTACAAAATTTAATGTCCTGATTTTCAGAGGTTCTGTTTATGCTTGTAATACATTCTTATTGCAGTATTCGAAGAAATCATATAAGTTTTGAAGAACCTTAAGAAATTAGTGAACTGGTTCAGTTAAATACTTGAGTACAGAATAAGCAGTGTTACTGCTTTTGATCCCTGGTATACCAGGGAAATGCTGAGTAGATGGAATGGTGGCGCTGGTTTGAGAAGTTCTAATGGCACTCAGTGGACATGTATTACAGGTTGTATAGCTGATTTGACAAGTTACCTTCACAAATTGCATAGTAAAAAGAAATAATTGCATATTTTGTCTTCTGATCATGTATGAAAATGTTTCTGGTGGCTGAAGATGAAAATTATATGTATTATTAAAATAGCATTGTCTAAGAGTCTGAGAATGTTTGCTCTTTGCATTCTTACCTCTTCTTCTTTTGAGGGGAGAAAAAGTTCTTTCTTCCTTACATCTGACCTCTTCAGACTTAGAAATTTTGGATTTCTCAATGAAAGCTGTTGATCAGGGTTTTTGCAATAAGACTCAAGCAAAGCATGTTATGTTATGTGCCACAGTGATTAAAACACTAATTTAAAACTCCAGAAGAATTTAACATACGGACTGTGTTTGTGAACCGCTTTTTAAACTCCCTGTGATTCACCTGAGGAGGGGAAAAAAAAAAAAAAAAAAAAAAAAAAAAAAAAAAAAAAAAAAAAAAAAAAAAAAAAAAAAAAAAAAAAAAAAAAAAAAAAAAAAAAAAAAAAAAAAGAAAAAAAAAAGTAGTATTTCAGTGGTTATTGAGAATTTTTCAGCACAGAAGACACGTTACATTCACTTAAACCTTACATTTCATTGAAGCACTGGCCGACTAGCACATCTTCTAGTGCTTTCAGGTGCAGACTGTTTATTTTGTTTATCCTGTCTGCCTCAAATATCTTGAACAAAAATAATTACATTCCAGAATCCTGGAAGTGAGAATTTCCTTTTCAGTCTGCATTTTCTTACTCTGTTTTCTCTTAAAATAAGAAGTTGAATTTGCCATATCACTGAGTGCTGATTTAATCATAAAGCCTTAGTCTTAGTCATGGTCTGCTCTTGTGAGACCTCTCTTGGAGCATTGTGTGTAGTTCTGGTGTCCTCAACAAAAAGGACATGGAGCTGTTGGAACAAGTCCAGAGGAGGGCCACGAGGATGATCAGGGGACTGGAGCATCTCCCATATGACGACAGGGTGGGAAAGTTGGGGCTGTTCAGCCTGGGGAAGAGAAGGCTGCGTGGAGACCTCATAGCAGCCTTCCAGTATCTGAAGGGGGCCTATAGGGATGCTGCAGAGGGACTCTTCATTAGGGATCGTAGTGACAGGACAAGGGGTAATGGATTCAAACTTAAACAGGGGAGGTTTAAATTGGATATAAGGAAGAAATTCTTTCCTGTTAGGGTGGTGAGATGCTGGAATGGGTTGCCCAGGGAGGTTGTGATGCTCCAGGCAGTGTTCNTTTAAATTGGATATAAGGAAGAAATTCTTTCCTGTTAGGGTGGTGAGATGCTGGAATGGGTTGCCCAGGGAGGTTGTGATGCTCCATCCCTGGCAGTGTTCAAGGCCAGGCTGGATGAAGCCTTGCGTGACATGGTTTAGTGTGAGGTGTCCCTGCTTATGGCAGAGGGGTTTGAACTAGATGATCTTAAGGTCCTTTCCAACCCTAACGATTCTATGATTCTATGGTTGTCACTCTGTGGAGGAGAGCAGGTCTATGGGTTGAGTTCACAGAATGGGAATGATGCTGAGCTGTATCTGAACATGCTGTGTGAGCATTAATGGACAAGAGAGGAAGCAACTGAAGGGGAGTGTAGGCTAACTCTCAAGATTCTCCTGGAAAGGTGTGGCTGAGCTTTGGCTCAGAAGATGTGAACAGAAACTGCCTAATTTCTGTTTCTAAGAAAGCAGGAGAATGCAGTGAAATTATGAGAAAAAAAATGCTACAATGAAGAACAGTTTTAGGGAGCCCCTTTTCTTGCACATGAAGATCCTTACAAACTTGTACCTAATTCCTAGGCATTCCTCTTTTGTATTGCTACACTGTTTCTTTTCCCAGGTCCCTCTAGACTTCTGGGGGTTTTTGCTCTTTTACAGGCTTCAATGTACTCTGTTGCATCTCTGTTAGTTCTACCATGGGTTTGCCTGTTTGTATTTTGGTTATAAACATGAGTAAGCTTAAGAACTGATTTTTGTCTTGCAGAGGAAATCACAGATAGAAGGATTGAATGTTACCCTGGAGAGAAAACACGTGGCTTTAAAACTTTGAGTAAAAGCTGATAGGGCAGCAATTGATTAGAGGTTAAAGAGAAATAAAAAGTGAGGTGTTCACCTCACTGTGAATGCTTTTATTTTTGTTCAAAACCGTAGATACCTGCATTTTGTTACAGAAAAAAAAAATTCTATACATTTGAAATTTAAATATATTTTATCTGTAGAAATCAATATGATTGCTGCTGAGGTGGCAGATAAGCTCAGATGAGAGATCAATTGAACAGGTAATCTGTGAAATCGTTTTCAAGACATTCTGTTTCTAATTGCAGAAAAATGGGGATGACTAGCTTAAATGTTGAGGTTTTTATTTGAACTTGATTGTTTTCTTGAGGATAATAGAACTGCCTGTTCTTTACAGTTTTCTCTGTGTTCTTTTTTCCTTTTCTCATTGTGTTCATGTTTCTTCTGGATTTTATTGGGTTCTTATGAAAAAATCAGTTGAATTGAAATCTGGGGTTGCAATGCTCTTTTCAGTTGACACAACTAGAACTCTTCCTATTTGTGTTCTCAATTTTTTCTTCTCTTGCCTCTTCTTTATCTCCATTTCCTTCATTCCAGAGATATGTTCTTGCTTTTGATACAGGGCTTGATTATTTAAGTTTTTTTGTTAATACGTTTTGTTCAAAGGTCTAAAGTAGCTGTCTACCTTACCATAGTAATGCAAGGCAGAATGAGCTTAAATGCTTTCTTCTGAGAATGCAGTTAAATTGCACTTTGAAATAACCTTTGTTCTGTAGCTAGATTAGAGAAAGTTGATCTTTAAGATGCCCAGTGAATTTCACAAAAATAGGTTAATAAGGCAACACAATATTGTTAGTAGCACTTGTGAAAGCAAGAAATGGCATTGTAAAAACACAGTTTAAAATGCTTTCTTGCTTTTCATTCCTTGTGTAAAGAGGAGGATTTACAGAAAACAAACCACAAAGTTGCTCTGCTTACATTCAAGACTTCATTCATTTTAACACTAGTCTCTCCCTTATTTCTATGGTCTGCTTTCCAGCTACTTGTTTTTTTAGTATGGGTGTTGCAAAAGCAAAACAAAGGTGACTGGGGCATTTGTTTCCCTCAGTTATAACAGTATCACAAGTTTGTTTACACTGGTTTGGAAATAAGTTTGGTTACCACCGTGAATTCTTTCTAACGTACTTTAGTAAAGTATGTCTGATACTCCAAGGAAAGCAGATTGAACATACATAGGTGTTAGCAGAAAATTATGTGGTTTTTTCACACAAGAAGTAACCAAACAAGTAGGCACTTCTAAATATTGATGTCCAGAGATACTAACTGAAGATTAATATGTGGTGACTGTAGCATCTTAGTGTTTGATTGGAATAGGGAAGAATCTGATGAAAATGAGGACAAAAGAAAAAAGTTTGCTGATGCCCAGCTTTGTTGTACTACCTTATATTGCAGTATAAAGATTATATACTAATAACACACTTGTTGGGAATCCTAATTTAGGGGCTGAAAGCTCTGTCTGAAATAACTGCCCCATAGGTAGAGATGTCAGTGTATATTGCTATGTATTTGTTTCAGAATCCTTTTGTTACTGGTACCAGCTAACATGACACTTTGAATTTGCAAAGACATGTTGTTAAATGTACCACAGTTCAATGAAATGCATCTGATAATTGCAGTCTTTTGACTGCTATGCTGAAATGTAAATAGATCTTGAAATTTATGATGATGAGATTCTTGTATGTTGACTGCAAAGTGCTGGCATGCAACATTGTATTGATGGTTCTGGTGTTCCTTTTCTTGAAAGGAATCTTAATCTGCATTTTTACATGATTTCTTGAGAAGCCAGCTTTTTATATTAAAAACTGAATTTTCTACAACCAGTGGAGAAAAGACAAAAAAATGAATACTAAGATTTCTTAGAATATTTAGTTTCTTGGAAGTATGGAGTTAGTTTTCTTGCTTCCCCCCTCCTCTGAAAAGGAACCCCAACAAGCCTCCAGATAGAACAAATTCACTAGCTGTCAGCTGTGCCAAAAGAATGTGAGACTCTGATCAAATCACAGTTGTAACAACCCTAAATTGTAGCATCACCCAAAGCAAAGGAGCAGTAGTCTAATGCTCCATGCTTCTAAATATCTGAACATGACAAAATTTTCAGACTCTCCACAATTGGAGATAATAATTTTAAAAAGAATATATACATTTTTTTGTGATATTCCCAGAGGAAAGCATAGATTTGATGAAAACTCTACTGTCATGCCAAAATTGCAGCATATCTCTAAAACTATGATCCTGAGCAGAAGACCCAAGGTAATTGATGGAGTCTAAGAGGTGGAGTAGATAGGATTCTGGGACTGAGTTTGTTCCTGTGCAAACATTGATAAGGTAGGTATGACACAGAATAAGCAGAATAAGTTGCATAAGAGCTCACTAAAATCTGACTACACTGGCAGGCTGTGATTTAACAGAAGTGGTTGCCCCCTAATCCTGGTTTTGGTTTTGATTTTTTCAGTTGTTTTTGAACTCTTACTTCTCTGTGAAGAAGCCTTCTGTGTCCAACCACAAACAAACCAAGGGGAAAATACTTAAATGTACCTAAATCCATTTAATTGTGAAAGTGAAGTAGCTGATTTACCATTAGTACCATACATTGAGAATATATATTTTCAATTAAAAGGTATATAGGAGAAATGTCTTACTATTACAGGTAATGTTCCATAACAATGATGAAGCCCTGTCTTTGTATGCTTAGTAGTACGTCCTGCTAGCTAGCCTAGTTTGCTGTGTTTAAAGGAAGAGTGGAAATCCTGACACCAGACTCCTCAAAGAGGGATATTATTCTTCTTACATTTACTTCATTATTTGGAATATATTCGGGAATTCAATTTTGCTTTCTTTTATAAAAAACCCACAAAATCCACAGACAAATATGGAATTTTGTGAGCAATATCGGAGTAATTGTGAACTCACCATTCACTATTCAGCAGCATGTAAAAAAAGTAGTAGAAGCCTGTCCAGTCTTGTACAGTGAGCATGGAATTCATGCAGTTGGTTCTTTCCTTATGTCTTTGTTCCTCACAGGGCTGTCATTAACAGACCTCCTGAGTTTGGGGGCTTTGTCCATACTGAACCAGACATGCCACATGGTATGAATTCATGTAAAAATAATATAAACTAGGTGGGCAAATAAGGAAGCACAACTGAGTTTGGCTTGTTCTCAAGTATTTTATAACTCATTTAAAAAAAAATCAAACCCATGAAGTTTTTAATATGAAAATTTAAAGTTTTATTCAGTTTCTGGCAAGAGTTGGCACACAGGACTGGCCAGAATGCCTTCATATAGTCTCCTAAAAACATATGTAGAATCTCCAGACTGCTTTGAAAATCTCAACAATAATGTTTGTAAAAAGATTGCTTTTGACAACTGGGTGAAAGTTATCACAACACTTGTATTTATTAACAGGGAGTGGCTATTGCTCTCTGCTTTTCTTGACCAGGATTTAAACTGATGATCTGTCTGAAAGGTTGGTTGTTTTGTTGCCAAGGATGTAACCTCTTAGATTTTTTACCAATTCTATGACGCTTGTCAACCTGAAAAAAATTATTTGTGCTAGTTATAATAAGGTCTTATTTAGACATAGTCTGTTCATTCTAACAGTGCCTTTTTCTTTGACCACTTAGTTAATGAGAAATTAGATACAAGCAAAAGTATTTAGAACTTACTGTGCTTTATTCCATTCCTTTATATATTGTCTCTACCTTTTGAAAAGTTGTTTTTTTTTTTTTCCCCTCCATTTTGGATCTTTAGATGTTTATGATATAGCTATATTTTTATTAATAAGGCCACAGTGTGAAGTGGCGGGGAGCAAATCTAGATGCACCTAGATAAATACAATTGATAGGGTTTATAGCAGGGTAAAGGTTTTGCTATCATAAATCCTTTCTGTTTTTCTTTAGGAGGAAAAAATTAAATTTACGTGAATCACAGTAATATTATCAGTATATAGAGACTCAAAGTAAATCAATAGTCGATGCTTTTTTAACATCCAGAAATAAACTCCTCAGCCTTTTCAGCCAACTTCTAATAAACACTTCTTCCTCAGTTAGTATATAGACTGAATGTTACAGTGCAGGAGGAAAGAAAAATGTGCATTGTTGTGAAGTGTAGGAATCCTGCTGATCAGGAAAAACATGCAGTGGGCTGAAGCCCCTTTCTTGCAGCATCACCACAAAACAGAAATGGCAAATCCTGTGATTAAAATTTTCTTGCATTAGCTGCATAGAGAAGGCTGGACAAAGCTTCTTTCAGATTCTCTCTGTGCTTTTCATTACATGTCTCGATATCTCTGCATCTTTCAAGCCGTATACTCTAGAAGTGGTGGGGTTTTTTTAAAGTTAATGAATTTGAATTTGCAGTTGGCTATTTGCTGTGTGTTATGGAAGAACAAACTATGTGAGCTGGAGTAGAGTGTTGATTAGGATCCCACAGGAAACAGTATTTGCCTGACTACAGTTTTCTTTAGACATGTCAAGTTTTTTCTTGGGGGATTCTCATCAGTATTCATGAATTTTGAGAAACATCTGATTAGCCCCAACCCTGGCCCCCTTGATAATACACCATAACCAAGGCTACAGTCATCAGTGTGATTCTGCATATACTCCATAGGGAGTCTCGAAAAACTGGCAAAGATTGCTTTTTAAAGGAAATAGACTTGTCTAATGAATTGTCAGCATTAAGGTCCTTGGGGATCTGCACAACTCTTAATATGAGAATGCCTTTAAGTAACTACGGCTGATTCAGACAGAACTTCTTGCTGAAAGTCAGTGTGGTGTTAAGATTTTTGACACTGTCACACAATCTTAGAAACAAACTAAGGACTTGGTCTAGGTACAATCATAATTTTGTGGCTACAAGTGAATAAAACATTGTACTAAGCATCTCAGCCTTTTTTGTTTTTTGTTTTTTTTAATGTCTTGCTGTCAAAGTAGGTGGTCTTCCAGGGGCCTGTGTCACTCAGCATTTATGTTATTAGCAGTGGAAAGAATGCATGGTTTTATGTAGACAGTACTAAACTGAAGTGGGTGAAGAGGCTTAGAATTCAAACTTATCTTGACAAATGATCTGGTACAAAAGGACATAGAAGCAATACTTAAAGCTTTCTTTGCCTCTTTAATGATAAAGACTGTCTTTGGGTTTCTCGGGTCCCTGAGCCTAATGGCAGAATTGGAGGGAGTGAAGCATTCTCCCCAGTGCAAAAGGTCAAGCTGGGGGTGGCTTGAGCAAATCTGATATACGCAGATCTATGAGACTGAGTGCGATGTATCCAAACATTCTCCAGGAGCTTCCTGCTATCATTGCAAGGCTATTCCCTTGCTCATCTTTGAAAGGTCATTGTAATTAAGGGAATGATCGGGGGAATGAGCAGGGGAAAAAATAAACATCAGATCCATCTTCAGGAAGGGCAAGAAGGAGGATATGGAGATCTATAGGAAGGAAAGCCTGGTTGTCTCTGGGAAAATTATGAAGCAGATCCTCCTGGAACCTGTGTTCAGGCACATGATAGGCAAGAACGTGATTGGAATTTATCAAAAGCAAATTAATTGTCCTCTATGATGAGGCAAGTGGCTCATTAGATGAGGAGAAAGCGGTGGATATTGTTTACTTTGGCATGAGGAAGGCATTTGATGTGACTGAATTCTGGCTATTTGTAACCAATCTGGAGATGGGTGGTTTGGATAGGTAGACTACAAGGTGGGTAGAAAAGACAACACAGCTATCTTGCCTCTCTCCTGCTCCTCACCATGCAATTTTTTCATTGCAGCATATGGTATGTGTGCGGGGTTTCCTCTGTATCTATTTGCTGATGTTGTAAACCAGCTTTTAGATTCACTTAAGCATATTTAGCAAATATTATGGTTTAGTATTAATTTCAGAAAATGTTAACATTTCCTATGAATGCTATTTTTACTCTGCAAAACGTGTTAGATACCAATTTGTTCTTTCCAAACAACTTTCCATTGGGAGAATCACATTCAAAGCCTTGATTTTTACAGTGCCAGATTAGACACAACATAGACCTGATTTAAGATAATAAAAATACATAAGCATATATTTACTAATTCAGGTCTATACTGTATCCTAAGGAGCTGATCTGGACTGTGCCACAGAAGGATTATATAAACCCTGCATTTTTTGGATGTAATGCAGTGAGATGACAAGCAATTAAGATAATTTCTAATAGTGCTTCGCTCCTTCCATGTTCTCCAAAATAAGTCTGTGTTTGGGGGAATTGTCTTCATCTACTGGGGGTGGGGGAAAATACCTTTTTAATTTGGGATGGAGTGTCCATGTAGCTGTATCTCTATGGGAAAAGTGGATTTCTAGTATTTCATTAGGAACCTACTCAAACTAATGTACAAAATGCTGTAAAACTGGTGAATGCTTATTTTTTCTGGTGATTTTTCTGCAGTTGAAAACATAAGCATAATAGTGTTCTGCTTATAGTTGTTTCATAAATAAATGTGAGTCTGGTAATAATTAAATCTGGTGCATGTAATTAGTATTTAGGATTGTATTATTAGGAACATGAGGATTATTACTTTTCTCCTTGATGCTTTCTCTTTTCTGGTTTTATAGTTTAATGATGATGTTCAAAGTTCAATCTTTATAAAAGAGTAAAATGTTAAGCATAACTTTAAACATGCAAGATAATAAGTAGGAGAAAGTGTCTGTGTTACGTATGAACTTGCGAGTTGTCAGTAATTTGATCGACAAGCACTGTGTGGAGATAGTGGCAACTGTTGACTTTGCATACTGTTGTATTTTTATAGTTGGCTCTTAATTGGCAAGCACAGATGGCCATAGATCATGATTTTTGTATGTTTCTGAATTAGAGAAAACATTTGTGTGGTATTTTAAATTCCATTGTTTAAATATCATGTTATAGTAGTTACAGAGTAAACTACATGTATAGAGTTCTAGAGTAACTACTTATATAAATATGTAAAAGAGTATAAGTAGTGTTAACAGTAACAGTGTAACAGTGTTAACTACTCTACATGGAATTTGATTTTAGTTACTAAGTTGTCATATGGGGTTTTTGGAACAAACTATTTTAATATTTTGTTAATAATATGAAAGGTTTCTGTGCGCAGCCTTTGAATAATTGGAAGATATGTTCTCAAGTAACTTCTCACTAAGTAATCGATGTCATTTTCTGGTAGTAGCAACTTTTTAAAGTTTTTAATGAAAAATATTCAGATCTGACACTGTTTGGCCTTATGCTTACTGATAATGAAGAATGTTCTACCTCACAGTCAGAACTAGATGTTTCAGTGGTACTACATAAAGCATTTGGTTCTGCTCTAACAGAGAGCTTAAAAACTATTTTGGAGAGACCCTGGGAACTTCCGTTTGAAGGATCAGCCTTGTTGTGCCCACTCCATGTGTGCTATGTAACCTTTTGCTCTGATTCTGGGCGGGGGGGGGAAGGAATAAAGTCTGTTTTCTAGGATGTGATAAATTGCAATTACATGTGGTTAACGAGGAGAAAAATTATGAAATGCTAGACATGAGAACAAATCCTTCTTTTACCAGAAGGAAACTTTGCTCTTTCCATCTATTACTACAGAAATTTGGATTGGCATTTAGCATTACTTTGGGTTAAGGGAAAAGAGACTCACTTTTTTTCTGCTGTGTGGTCTTAGGAATGTTTTTCTAAGGTTATTTTTTTGGGAAGAGGAGCAGCATGTGAGGAAAATTACTGAGCAAAACAGATTTATTAACTTCTTGGGTACATGTGATATTTAATGACATGGTTTCATTGTTTTTTAGACTGTGCCTATTTTGGAAGACATTTCTTTTGATCTGAGTACTTTTGAGACCTGAATCTACTGGAATAAACATGCTTAATGCTTAACCCTGTAACTGTATAGCAGTTGTTTTCTGAAAATAAATTGTTATCCTGAAAGATCTCCAAGGGATTGAGTCTCCAGCTGTTGATTTAACTATACATAGTTAAACAGCCAATATAGCTATATGCTTGTAAAAGAACAGGTGCTAAACCAGTTGCTTTAAGAAGAAATAAAGTGAAGTAACTCCATAAGCAACACTCAGATTGTTAGGAGCTCTTTTTTTAGTGATGCAGAAGGCAACATAGGGGCACATGTCTGATGACTCTACTGCTTTCCAAAAATTAAAGTTCTGTATAGATGAATGAGTTAATGCCTATATTTAAGCAGTAAGTTTCTACTATGCCACATGACAAGTGTTCTTTTGAGGCCCAGCTGAAGCTTATTGTCTGTGAATGTCCATACTTTTTTATTTCTCATGGTGTGTGGTATTCACTGCTATGCTTTGTTTAAATAATTAATTGTGAACAGTCCATGAAGTACAGTTCGGTTGGTAAGAATGAGTAAAATCAATACTTGTTTGTAACTCGCTTGACTGCACTGAAATCAACAGAAATCAGCTGCAGTAAATGTAAAGCTTAGCACTGTAATTTTGTTGAGTCAAACATAATATTGAAAGAAAAAGCAGATACAAAATTGGGAGCTAGTACATAATTTTAATGCTTGAGTAGCATGGGCACAGTCTTTTTCTTTTTTCCTTTCTTTTTTTTCCTTCTGTTCAGGAATGCTGTATCTGCCTTTTGCTTCCAGAAGGTAACTTGTTTTACAAGGCTGATTTCATCAGGAGTTGAATGGGGGAAAAGTACTTTAAAATTCTACTTAAATTTGTAATTGTATAACCTTACAAAACTGTCAATGCTGAAGCTTTCTCAACAGTTCACCTTTATGAAACACTATCCTTATGGTTTTCAGTCTAATGATTTTTTCTGCCAAATGTGTTTTGTAGGCATTACTTTAATCTGTGCCAGTGGCTTTAAGGTGTAATACTTTTTGCAAGTCACAGGCCTTTTTTGTTGTTGTTGGGTTTTGTTTTGTTTTACCTTTACTTTCATGTGGTTAAATTTATCTAACACAAGCTTTGTCTTAGGTGAGTAGAGGATACACAGCAATGTAGTTTTCATTTGGTTGATGTCATGCGTAGCCTACCTAATTTACTCTACTACATGCCACCAGTGGATTAGTTTTCTTAGTTATTCTGAAGTTTTAACTTTGTGCCATTGGGTTGTTTGGTTGTTTCGTTTTGTTTTGTTTTGTTTTTTTCCAGCCTAGTTAAAGAAAGCTTCAGGATCCAGTTTTTAATTAAAGTTGGTGTTAACATATAAACCTAGTGGAGCATGAGTGCTTTTTTGTCAGTGTGTAACTCTTCGACCTTCCCATTATTACCAAGCCTTTGAAACTCTGGGCAAAAGCAAAGGATAGACTGTGCCTTTTGAGACAGCATCTGACTGGTGATCTCCCTCACTTAATGCAGAGTAAAAGAGGTTCTATTACATGTTGGCTCCCTTGGCCTTGAAGGACAAAGATATTTCAGGCTTCAAGCATGGCATGATCTGTGCCTTTTTTACACAACAGCATGAAACAAGCTTTCTGTTGCTCTCTCATTTTTGTAACTGACAGCTTGGCCCAATCCACTGATTTTTGTCTTCACTTGGGGGAAATACAGCACCAGTGCCAGTCAGATGCCTTTTGCACTCAGTATGAGAGTCAAGTTTAAAAGTAGATAAGAGCAATATATAAATCATGTATACAGAAGTAGGTTAGTTAAGAGACTAGTTGAGTCATTTTTTTAGCAGTTAGTTTGAGGCACTGCATTTCCTGAAGCAGTCCAGCATTGAAATGCATTTGATGTACTTGCATCTGTCATTGTAACCTGACTTGAGACTATTTTCGCATGCTTAACTTCCATTCCTTGTCCAGAAAATAACCCAGCTGTAATGAACTTAGCTGTCCCTAGGTCTGTTCCTCTTTAAATTCTTGGGACATGGTAGAGCAGACCAGATGAGAACCACACTAATTCTGAGGCTTTCCAGTTCACAGTGCCATCTGGAGAGGTTCATTCAAGTTCAGTGTCCTTGATTATTAGCACTGCCAACAGTACTCCAACTTGATACTGGCTGCTAAAAAGAATTGACTGGTGTGCTGTTCTCTTACTGGCTGTGTGGTCCTTTGTGGTACTTTAGCTATAAATGTAATTTGTGGTGATCCCAGTGGTTTTCTTGAGAGTACTGCAAAAGAATGGCTGTCTGGAGCTGAAAACCCTTGTGTTTAGGTGAAGACTATAGCATTTCTTCTGGAAATTTTCATATCCTTATTGGCATCCTCTGAGATTCTTGAGTTTCTCCATAAGGGGAGATGTTCTAAGGTCTTACTGATGTTATTTGGGAATATTTGACTTTGAGTGCAACATAAAAATGAGTAGATTAGAAATACCTCATCTCTGGGTAATTATTTTCTTGTTCATTCAACCTAGTGTTTCCCACTTAGTAAATTCAGCATCTGTTGAGTGGAACATATAAACTAAAGCGCCATTGGCCTCAACAATTCAGTAGATTGAAACTTGGAGGACATTAATTCTTCACTTACAATTTGGATTTTCAGATGTGTGGAATAGTTTGTTGAATATATTTCCAACTTGCTGGCTCCATTACCTTTCTGTAGGTTTTTATCTCCAAATTTGGAAAGACTTCTGATACTGTCCAAGTTGTTGATTAGCAGAATAGAATAATGGAATCATAGACTTCACCAGAAAGATGTCTATTTATCCTCTGCTTTCGAAGTTATCCTCTGTTAGTAGAGGCATTAGGAACCTAGAAGACCAGATGGCACTCTAGATTTGTCTACACTTCAGGAGTTAGTGCTTTGCAACACAACCCTCGGTGCTTAGATCTTCTGAGAATATGACAAAAAATGACAAATAGCCACTTTCTTCTCTGGTAGTTACCAGTTAACCTGTTTGACACCTCTCTAGGAGGCAGACTGTCAAGCTTTTACAAAACTTGGTGGCTTAACAACAAATGAGTTTAACAGCCTAGGCGAGGCTTTACTGCCTAAATCTCGTTGTTGCTGCCTCCCAGACTGTCTTACTTATCCCCTTGGAGGGCATCTTATCTGCTACCATGGAACATTAAAATGTTCCTGTATATTGGAATCATAAAAACAGGTCACAGGTGTGAGACAGATTATGGCAGGGTTTGTTTTTTTTTTTTGGGGGGAGGGGGTTAGTTGTCCAGGGAAAGGTGGAATAGGTAACCTGAGACATAAACTGCATCCCATCTCCAGCTTCTAAAGGATGTCAAAATTTCAAATTCAGGTTGGCCTTTTTAGTTTATCCCTGTTGGCTTGCGAGACACCCAAGTCAAGACTTCATGGGACATGTGTGTACTTTATAGATAATTGTAACAAATCCCACTCCAGGGCCCTGCTTTTTGTCCTTTGTGTATCACTGAAAGCCTTTGTAGCAATAATTGCTTACCTGTGGTCAAAGGGAGCAGTGACCTATGATTACTAGGGCAGGTGAATCTTAAATTAATCCTTCACCTTTAAAGATGTTAATAGTCTGTCCTAGACTGAATATTTTGGTTTCATTCTCGCTCTTAGTAATAATTCAGAAATAATACCTTATTATCACTCAGTCATAAGGATTAGGAGCATTATAATTGGAAAAGCCTGAGCCTTTCTATCACAAGGCACTTTATGTTCTTCTGTGAGCTTCATGATGCATAAGCGTCATCTTCACTTGCAGCTGGAGTCTGTCTGATTTTGTGATATATCATAGTTACCACTTGAACAATAGAGTTTGCCAAAATGCATGTTATGTATTCAGATGCAGCTTAGAGCAGACTTCTTAGTATTCAGTCTATACACCAGATACCTCCTTCTCAGACAAATTTGTGGCTTTTATTTTGGTGTCAAGTCTCAAGCAACACCTGGCATTTCAGTTTTGCCTACCTTTTACGTGTTTAGTTGCAGATATTTCTGTGAAGAATTTCACTCACCTAGACTGAAAATTTAAGAGATGCTTTTTGCTGTTAAATGCAGCATTTACATTGAAGCACTGGATCTAGGAATTGTTTGTTAGGCTCACTGAGGCTTTTTCAACTGTATTGTGAGACCAGATTCTCAAAAACAAATGGTATTACTGCCATCAAATTCTGTTTTACAAGACAGGATGATGTAGGGTTATTTCAGACATACAGTAAGTAGTAAATTGAAAAACTGGTCTATAGACAGTTGGATTCAAAACATAATCATATGCTATGGTAGGCATTGAGAGTCATTTCAGACAGGTTTCTCACAGTTTGTCTTCATTGCTGCCAGGGCATGCTGCTCACTCATGGTTAGTTTGCTCTCTAGCAGGACTGTCAGATCCTCTTCAGCAGAGGTACAAACCAGGGCAGTCAGTCCCCAGCTGTTACTGCTGTATAGGATAATTCCATCCCAGGTGTAGGACTTGAGGTTTATCTTTGTTAAATCTTACATAGTGCTTGTTGGCTTAGTCTTCCAACATGTTGGTGTTTCTCTGTGTGGTGGTTCTTCCTTATAGTGTATCTGGCTTTCCTCCAGTTTAATGTTATCTGTGAACTTGGTTAAGGTGCATTCAGTTTCACCATTCAGATTATCTGTAAAGATACTGAATACTGTAGGACTGCCAGTTTGATTTTGAGCTATTAACCACCACTCTGAACTAGAGACAAGAAAATTCAGAAGTCCTTGTCTTCTGATATTGACTGAGTGAAGTTGCACACTGCTGGTGCAGTGGTTTTGTGTTATACCTTAGTTACTGAACTGTTCTTATCTCAACCCATGGGAGTTACGTTCTTTTGAATCTCCTCCCCATCCCTCTGGGAGCTTGGGGAGGAAGGGGAGGGAGTGAGCAAGCGAGCGGCTGCGTGATTCTGGATTGCTGGCAGGGCTTAAACCAGACAGTTATCTAAAAAAAAGACCACAGAACTGGTCCAGCACAGAACATTTCTCACTGGGTGTCAGACTGTTTGAGAGTTTTTAACAAAGCACAAGTCCTCTACTATGAGTAGGACACGTTCAGCTGAAGTTTAAGCAGTATCTGAAACATCTTTTGAAAGAGAAATGCAAGACCATGAGGTTGATCTCCATTCATGCGTTTATTGAGCAGTGGAGAAATAGAAAACAGTAATTACTTGCTTGTAGCAGCTTCTCTGAAGTTTCTGTTTGTTGTCAGTCTGTAAGTTCCAACTCATCCTGCTATGCTGGTTCTTTAAATAGGAACTCGAGATTTTGGACTTAACAAGGAACTGTGAGAGGAACAGACCCTGCTCGTCCTGTAAGAGGTGCCTAAGTTAAAATTTGAAGCCAGTAGTGTTTGTATAAAGATAGATGAAGTGCAACTATATAGCAACAGGATATACTACTTATAAACTTGTCTTGGCAATTAGAAGTGGTTTTTTTTAAACACTAAGTGCAACAAATATTACCTTATTTCATAGCAGCCTTCTTCAGAGGCACTGAGCAATTTCAGTTACTGTTAACTATCTGAATTTTACATCTGAAAATGAGACTATTCAGACATTGTCTGGGAATAATAATAAGGAATAATAAGCAATCATAAGGTAGCATCCAATTTTAAATGAAGCTTAATGTGTTTGTGAAGTAAAAATATAGCTATTGATGCTTTATAAATGTAACTTAATTTTCATGGATTTCTTCAGTATTTTTTGGTGCTGCTGTATGGGCATTGATTAAATATTGTGGCTTTTGTTGAGATGTTTTATATATTTTTTTAAATGCTTAAGTGGCTATTAAGTTTTGCAGTCTTTTGGAGCCAAATTTTATTTTAACACACACTTTAATTTCTACTTTAGAAATAGCTCAGTCAGACCATATTTGAAATTAATCGATGCACAGCATCTCCCAGCCATCTAGATGGCTGGCACAATTGCCAAGGGTCAGAACGTGCTGAATAAATAAATACTGCTGCTGTTGCAATTATAGCAGCATATTAACTGTCAAAGTCGACATGGTTTATACAGGTAATCCCCCCCACTCTGCAAGTCAGTTCCCTTCTTCCTCAAGAGTATTTAATTCGTAATAGCAGTTGATTCTCCTCTGCTTTTCTGACTTTCTGACAATTGGAGGGTATCAGCATTTAAAAGCTAAGTAATGATGTACCAGGTGTCTAATTATGATTTAGTCTGTGATTTGGATTGGGGCTAGTGTGTCGGTTTGGGATTCATACCTATAAGGAGGTTATAATTACAACTACATAAATAAATGTCCTCTAAATATCTGTGTTCTAGTCAATTGTTATTTTACTGTGGGAAATAATTTTGAAAAGTATACCCATTATTTTTCTGCATGCTGCTCTACTGTAGTCTTGTGACTTTCAGTAAGTGTTTTCCTGTTTATAAGAGGCAATATCTAGAACAACAAGCTCTAGATCGGTTTTCAGATGTGTTTAAGCCTATGGTAAAGTTCTATCATGGCTAAGTTCCTGTTGTTTTCCCAGGCTAAGGGGCTAATTCTTTATTGCTTCTTGGAGACAGATCAGTGCTGAGAGTCTGTTCTGAGTGTCCTTCAGCTTCTGACTTTGGATTCTTCTTCCTCTATTAGTAACTCCTGTGTTTATCTTCTGCTGTTGCTTGCAACTTTTTTAACTCAACAGAGAGATGACATTGATAGTTTCAAAACTGTAGATTCAGAGCTGACAGAAGCAGTGTTAAATTCTCTGTAGACTTAGTTTTGGCATTATCAAGCCAATGTGCCTGGAAGACAGGGTGAAAGAATATAGAGTTATATTAGCTTGTATTTGTTACACATTTTGTACAGACTGGAAAAATTATTTTTCTGGAATACAAAGTCTTAAAGTATTTTTCTCTTTAATTCTAGAAAATTTGTTTTCCATAGTTTCCATGACTACTGATGGACTTTTTCCTGCTTGTTACTGAAATGTAGATAGATCCTCCTCAACTCTAGTTCCTGAGTCCCATTTTCTGAAGAAATTAACATGCTGAGACTCCCCTGTCTTGATGTGAGCATCACAAAGTGTATCTGCTCAGCAGTAGCTTTTTGTTATGCTGCTTCTCACACTTCTGTTTTATTGTTTGCTTGTTGTTGCTTTTTTAAGTTTGATTACAGTGTGAAGCTACATTGCATTAGTAGCTGGACAGTTCTCTGTGTATGTGAATGTTCAGTGGAAGAAGTGATATGATTTTGCATGCATCCACCACTAATCACTGATAGTGTAGTTATTTCCAAAATACTAGATGCTGATACAGAAATAATCAGTTGAGGACTTGTGTAACACAAAAAACTAATAGTGTAATTTGCACATGCAATTAGTTTTCATAAGTGCCCATCTTCATCAGTGTTTAAGCAAGAAAAAAGAAAAAATAAGGTCTGCTTATAACTGCCATGGTAGAATATGGTCTGTTAATTCTGAAGAAGTGAAAGATGACAACTTCGTTTGGAAAGGAGAGAAATCTGGCATTACCTGATACTTCAGCTAAAATATGCAAAATTCTTGAGGAGGGACATGGAGTAATTCACTTATCCTTGTGCTACACATCTTATGTTGTAGGCAAATCAAGACTGTAAAGCTGCTTTAAGAAAAACCCACCTTAACTTTCCATTGCACAAGGTTTCAATCAAGTTGAGGAAGGAAGTTCTTAACCAGAGGCAGTACATGTCTTTCATTATTTAAAACTAGAAAAAGGCAAAATCTCCTGTAGTTACACTTGAAATCGGGTTGTCTGCTTCCTGTCATTGTGGCATTTGGACAAATTCTGCTTGTCTTTGGCTAAATTACAAATCGTTTGTTGAAGTAAATTTACAGTTTTTGGAGAATGTAGTAATGCTGTGGGGAGGCAAATGGGACCTTCACCCTTTCCATTTTTGAGAAGCTAAATCTATAGTTTTGTTCTATGTAAGGTTGTTTTTTCTTTTCCTTAAACTTTGAAGTCAGGAGAAGACTGTCCTTTCTTGCCCTGTTCAGAATTTGTGGATTTAATAGTTTGGTTTTGTTTTTGTGGGGCTTTTTTGGTGGTGGTTTTTTTTTGTGTGTGTGTGTGGTTTTTTTGGGTTTTGGTGTTTTTTTTTTTTTTTTTTTTTNTTTTTTTTTTTTTTTTTTTTTTTTGTGACATAATGGAAGTTACCTATTTAAAAAATTAAAAAGAAATAATTCATGAAGATGTAGTAGGGAGGAAGTCGGTATTAACTATGTAGGTGGGTGTATTTCGCTCAGCAAATCTTCAGGTCTTCCTCCTGTAAACAAACTAGGAGCCATATGCCAAGCTGTCAGTCGTCTTGAGAATGGAGAGGAGGCTGAGGAAAGCCATGAAGAAATACAGATAAAGGGATAAAAGCATAAAGCAGCCAGAAGTCAGAACTGATCCGTCAGTGATGTGTTTATTTAGATGGGGGTGTCTCAGCTGTCTTGGGGCCGGATGAGAACTAGAGATCACTTCAAGTGACAGCTTGCAGTGTAGCTGAACGGTGACTTGGAAAGGGAATCTGTGTGTCCTGCTCGGTTTGGGTGTTGCTGAAGAGGTTGGATGGAAGCCTGGCTTTCTCGATTGGTGAATATCCTGAGCAAACATGCTGCTTTTTTTCTATAGCTTCCTCTTAAAATTGCAGTGGCTTTATTAAAAACTCATGATATTTGGTATTAGTTGATGTAAAAAGTAATTAAAACTTTAGGGTCTTCATTAGCACACTTTATATTCACTTTGGAGCTATGTATCTAAAACATATTGTGGCAATTAATGTTCAACTCTTCAACTGGAAAATAATGATTTTTGATACCAGATTTTATTGGTAGCACCTGTTTAGTTTTCAGTTTTAATTTAATTCAGTTTAGTTGGTAAAATCTGCTCTGCCTATTTTTCTTGTTTGCACAGAAATTCTGTTCTTGCTAAGAAAAAAGTGTTTTAAATGGATTTTCCCGTGTAAACCACTATAAAGTGATTAAAAGTGGTAAGCTCTTCAAAAGGCAGTGTCTTACTGTATTTGAATAGCTTACATACTAATTGGTTTTTCAACTGTGTGCCTGGCTCACCTGTGACTTTTTGTTCATCAGCATGTTTTGCTACAAGGTAGTGTATCTTGTAATTTACTCACTGCTTGTTTCTAGACTTTTTCCTCATTAAGCATTTCACTATTTCTTTATGATGTTTTCTGGAACTTGATCTGCTTTTTGAGTTCTAACATAAACTTTTAGAAGGAAGCTTTGTATGATACTTGCTGAAAGAAAGGTTTGCTTTATCTGTCTCTGACATAAAAAATTTGAAAGTAATTTCTGTAAATTGTTTTTTGAGGTTTTTTTCCTATGAAAATTAAAAATCAGAAGCTGTTTCATTGCATTTATCCTTTATAATGAGATTTGTACCTTTACCTTTGGATGGTTTGATTTCTTGGTATCAGTTTGTGGAACAGTAACTTGCTAGTATGAAACTGAAAAGGAATTCATTAATATATTGTTAATTTATATTTAACTTTTCTTTTAAAACAAACTATATAAACAGGAAACCTGAATGTGTCTCAGATATGCCATATTAACTTCTAACTTGTTTCAGAAGTGATTGGTTTGAAGGTTTATGTAGAATAGCTGGTAAGCCTTTACCGAGGATGTCATTAGTAATAAACAGGAAAACTTTCACCTTTAACAAGATTTTGTCTTTTATGCAGCTTGCCCAATTTCGGCAGCGGAAGGCCCAAACTGATGGTCATAATGGATCAAAGAAGCAGAAAAAGAAGAAGAAAACAGCAAATATCAAAGATGAAGAGTCAGTACAAGATGGGATTGATATTGAGCAACCTCGAGGTGGTGAAGCATCCACATGCAGCAGCCGAAGGGGAGCAGGTGCCACTGCTGACTTTGCTATGATCAGGACTTTGCATAGTAGAGAAATTACTAAACACAGCCAGACTTACTCCATTGAGGTAAGTTAGTTTCAGGCTGTAAACAAAACTTTAACAAAACTGTAAATGAAAGTTACTTTTTGGGGGGGCAAAATAGTTCATTAACTTTGAGAGTGGGAATAAAGGAATTCCATGATATTTTGGGCATTATTTTGTTTCCTTGCCTCCTCTGCCTGTCCATAGTATGTCCTTCTCCTTAGAGAAGGCACTTTTTGCCAGCCTCCTTGTGTATTCTGTGGTAGTCAGTGTACTGGAGATTATGGGAAGTTTGTTGGTACTGCTATACTTTCTAAATAGGTGAAAAATGGTTTTATTTTATTGCTTGTTCTTATGCATTGTGTTTTATTAAGAGGTTACAAATTGCAGTGGATTTTTGATCACTACGCAGCTATGGTTATAGCAAAATGCAAAACTAAGCATCTTTCATGTATTTGTAATGTAATTTGAGCCTTTCTAATTAATAAGGAGAAGGAATAAATTTAGAAAACACTACTTAGAATTGTATGGCTTAAAAGACTGATAAACAGATACTCCACTTTTACTACTTAATGAAATACAATCCTGACTACTAGTGCCTGAAAGTATGTGCTCTGAGAAGGTTGCAGGATGCCCTGTGTGATATACTCTGGCATTCCAGTTCAGTTCTGAGTGAACATGAATTCATGTAATGTAATACGTTGTTCCAGGTATGAGGGACAGGAGATGCTGATGTATTTACAGAATAGCTTATTCCATTTGCAAAAGCAGTGCCTCTAAAAGGACATGAATGGTATTCTGAAAAATCAGCTTGATGCAGATTCTCAGCTCTGTGCAGGTGAATTTAGGCTTTTCTGAGATATGTAGAATGCTCTGCATTTTGTCCTTTGCTAGGATAGACAATTTGTAACTATTTTGTCTCCATTATCTCCTTTCCAGCAGCAGAGAAGTAATAGAAAAATTACACTTTTAAAAAATTTCTTGCATTTATGCAAGAAAAAATAAGGTTACCTTAGTGGAGGAGCAGACTAAATCATACAAGTGAACAGCAACTTCTAAAGTCATTGATCTGTTTAATGTTAAGTCTGCAGTATGTTGTTACACTAGGTATTCTGAACTTTAAGGATACGTGCCTTAAATATGCAGCTTTTCATACTTTGAAAAGTCGTATTAGGGCTTCAAACTGTTTAATTCAGTAAAACTGTCTTTCAGCTTAGCTTTTCCTGAAGGAGGTAAATTTTTTTGGATGAGTATTTAATACCAGAATAGCAGTTTTCATAGGTGGAGATGAGTCTTTTTTTGCTTTTTAGGAAAAGAGAAAGGTGTACTTCATGAAATGCAGCAGGTTATCTACAACTAAGGAGAGAGGACTGCGAGAGAAGAGAGCTGTTTAGAGGGAATCACTTAAGAGGGTTTTTTTAACATTATAGTCTAAATAAATATAACTGTATGAAGAAAATTCCTTAACCAAATATATTTTGAAGTACATTGTTATTGCATGTTACAGACGACTACTGATGTACTTGTCCTTGTCAGAGTAAATACCTCTACTACAACTGGAGAAAGAGGGTAAAGTACAAAATCATAGAATAATTTAGGTTAGAAGGGACTTCCAAGGTCATCTAGTCCAATCCTGTGCTCAGAGCAGGTCTAATTAAATCAGGTTAGTCCTAGTAGCCTATGTTGATCTCTGAAGGCTAACAGTATAAGACTGATTTTACAAATGGGAACAGTATCTGTACTGCAGCTGCTAAAGATTGCACACATAGATGTATTCTGAAGGTTGGGTATGAGTTTTCTGAGGTCTGCCTTATTCTCAAGGGAGCTCATCTTATGTTTAAGTAAATAAATATAGAGGTGCATTTGGGTCTTTTTTGTTTGTTGGGATTTTGTTTGTTTAGTTTCTTAAATGTAGCTTTAAAAGAATAAGCATGGTGATGGGTATATATTTGTAATTTGACTCTTCTGAATTACTCATGTCTTAGTGACTTCTGAAACAGTACTCACTTCCACCAAAAAAATCTGCTCCCAATTGGGAAAGCATTTTCCTTTGTTACATGCTGTATGGAGCCTGCTTCTTTGTGTTAAACAAGTAATGGGTATTTTGGAGTTGGAAGATGATTGCTGAAGTCTTTATCTGTGCAGTATTAACAGAAGAGGAAAAATTCTGAGAGTTTCAGTGAAACTCGTAACTTACTGGTTTTAGTCATAGAAGTGCAATGACTTGGACAGAGACTGTATTGCAGTAATTGGATTAGAGCTTGCTTAGTCGAAATGGCAGCCAGTGTAATAGGCAGTTTCAGGCTAATCTCTGCAATGGAGAATTAGACAGCCTCTTTGAGCTGTTTGCTTTTTCACCCAGCATTAAATCTTCACAGGCTGCTGTGTCAGGAGAGTAAGGCAAGATTACCAGAGGCATTATGCAGTAATACTTCCTAGATAAATTTTGATTCCAATTTCTTATTTTGTCTTTTACTGGAATCCATGTTTAGAATTGTTCCTTCTGTACCACAAAATAGACTTGGAACATGGGACTCTCTTGCCTGTTTATCTAAAACCCTGTCAGGACTCTTTTGTTGTAGTTTTGTGGGTATGAGTTTATCTCCCGGCAGTTTTTCTCTTATGAGTCCACTTTACTTAATCTTTTACTGGAATTCATGTTTTGAATTGTTCTTTCTGTACCGCAAAATAGACTCAGAATATGTGACTATATTGTGTAGGTATCTAAAAATCTTGACTAGGTTCTTTTGTGGTAGCTTTGTGGATAGAAGTTGATCTCCCTGCAGTATTTCCTGGTCAAATTGTCTGAGTCTCATTTTATGTTAAATGCTTTTCATCTTGGTCTCATGAAGATAATAATATGTTGAGTTTCTAGTTGCCTTTGTTTTTTGCCTTTGTTTTTTGTTTTTGTTCTGTTGCACCCTGGTGTCTTTTGGTCTTGACATCTATAGTGTCTTTTTCCACACAGAAATAAAAATAAACTAGAAGAGATAGCGCAGGAAATTAATTAGATCGATGAAACTCTTTGGTTCAGGATTGCTTCTTTTTGTGACATCCTGCAACTAAAAATGGAAGAAAGAAAAACCACTTCAAGGGTAAATAATTGCTGAGATCACCTTCTCTGGAAAGTTTTGAAGTGATGCATTGGAGCAGACTGCTTTGCAAGAATATACTAATGCCAGGAAAGCATCAGAAATTAACCTGTGCCACAGTAAAATTGTCCTTGAGTCACCTGGGTAGTAAAAGCTATTATACAAAGCTTCTTAGAAAAGAAAAGTTCAGAGTTCTGTGATGAAGAATACCTGTTAATTGACTAAGGTTGGATTAGTAATTCGTCTTCTGTTTTTCACAGGACAAAGCTGTTTGGTAATAGTTTTAGAATAGCTGAACTGTTTACTCAAGTAGATAATGCAAACATGAAGGTGAAGCTATAAACTTTAACTTCAGTTGCTAGTGCTTGAGATTTGTCAGGCAAGGAACAGAAGCAGAGTTCTGAGACACTGGGTGGGATTCTTGAGAAGAACTATGGAAGAAAAGTGGCAGAAATATGGAAACATAAACAGTATGGTGAAACTGAGAGGATGCCTCAGTGAGAAAAGATGTAGGTGGTGAATGTGGGTAAGGCATTCCTATGATAGCAAAGAGCAATCAAAGGCTTTGACTAGAGAGAAGATATTCTGGGATGTACAGTAAGATAGAGGATTTGAAAAAATAAGTAGATTTTCACCACACAGATCATGTACATTCTACTTCATCTGGATCTATGGGTGTATCTCAGGCATCTGACTTAAAATAGATCATCTCTAGAACAGCTAATTCCCTCAGGTACTGGAGGCTTTTCTGTATCATGGGCCACTTGCCTGGGGTACATACAACATCGTCCTTGTATGGGTACCTTTCTTTCACAGTTTAACAAGAGCCTCCAGAGGCTGAGGATTCATTTCTCTTGCAATCTCTTTGTCAATTCCCCCTTCCTTAGCAAGTGATCCCAGCTACTTGGCTTCCCTACCTTCTAATTTGTGACTCTCGGCCCCATTGTCCCAGAATCAGAGCAACCAGGTGACTGTGTGCTCCCCTGAAAGATGGCTGAAATCTTTTCACATATTCTGCAGCTCAGTCAAGGAGAGGGATTGAGAAGTTATCTCTTCCTCTGATACCTGTAGTAATTCTGCTCATTCAAATGTCACCTCCTGTAGTTCATGTGTTGAGTCTTTATCTTCCTTCACTGCACGAGTTGTTTTTCATTTTCATTTCCTCTTGCTTATAGGGGCAACTGATAGCAGCAGGGATTGGTCCTTTAGTTCAGCTGCAGTGTCTGTTGCTGGGATTGGAGTAGCTGTAGAGTCTTTCACTGGAGTTGGAGTGGCTGCAGTATCTTTTGTCAGAGTTGACATAGCTGTGGTGCTCATTGTTGGGGATGGACTTGCCACAGTACCTGTTGCTTTGCCATCAGATTCAAAGACATCTTCTTCCCCTTGAGCTTACTGGATAGGGTTGAGCAGGGCTTTGTAGGCATAGGCTAGGCCCAGCATGTTGCAGTTATTTGTACCTCTCTGGTATTCCCAGGATGACAGCATACTTTTCCCAAATGTTTTGCTAGTTTTTCAGGATTTCGCACTTGTTCAGGGGTGAAGTTCCAAAGCACTGGAGGAGGCCTCCTGGCTTAGGTACTTACCCATAGGATCCCATACACCTGCCACGCATGACTCTTCGTGGCATTCTTAGATAACTGTCTAACCTTAAACAAGACCTCAGCCATATTGAGCAAAATGATGTTTCCTAGCAAAAGGAGCAGATTAGTTTCAAGGGTACTCTTAAATTCTCAGACACTACTGTAAATAGGCTGGTGGGAGAGCAGGACGTGTGAAAACACATCTTCTCCGTAGGCTGGCACTCCGAGAGGGAAAAAAATTGAGGTCTAAGTGTTAACAATTCCCATTACATGCCTCCTGAAGTACGGAGGTGATGGCCACACTGGCAACACATACTGGATCAGTTTCATAATCAATAATTCTATTGTATCATAAGCCATTATCATAAAATACAACGCAATGCTCAGGCCCCAAAGCCGATAAACTAAACCAGCAAATATTGGCTGAAAGTAAGGTGTGACATAAAGAAACTCTGAGACCAGGTGCAACGACTCTGAAAGCAAATAAATCAGCATTGTGACAAGTGACTATTAATTCATAACAATGAATGCTTATCACAAATACGATTAGACACACTCTGATCAGATCTGTCATTATCTCAACCCTTTGTGCCCCATTTTGGGTGCCATAAAGGACTGTTGTAGTTTAAGCCCAGCTGGTAATTCAGAATCATGCAGCTCACTCACTTTCCCTCTTCTTTCCCCCCTTGCTTCTGGAGGGATGGGGAGGAGAATCGAAAAAATGCAACTGCCATGGGTTGAGTTAAGAACAGTCCAGTAACTATGGTACAATACAAAACTGCTATTACTACCAGCAGTAATAATAATAAGGGAAATAAGAAGAGGAGAGAATATAAAACTAGAAGGGGAAAATGAAAACAATGAACGCAAGTGATGCATTATACAACTGTTCACCACCTGCCAAATGATACCCAGCCCAACCTGAGCAGGATTCAGTCCCTACTACATGACTCTCCTCAGTTTATATACTGGGCATGACTTGCTGTCTTACGGAATACCCCTTTGGGTAGTTTGGGTCAGGTGTCCTGTCTCTGCTCCCTCCCTGCTTCTCATGCCCCTCCTCACTGGCAGAGCACAGGAGACTGAAAAGTCCTTGATCATGGTAACTGCTACTTAGCAACAACCAAAACACCAGTGTGTTATCAGTGTTGTTCTCAGACTGAAGCCAAAACAGCACTGCACCGTCTACTAGGGAGGAGAAAAAAAGAAACCTGTTACAGCTGAAACCAGGACAGTGTTGGAATCTAATGTGTGAGCTCATAGGATTTTAATCTTTTAAAGTGATTTTTAGTAGGGTATGGATGAATGCCATAGCACAGAAGAGAGAGCCATTTAACTTGAGTTTATTTGGCCATCTTTCTCTACTTACCTTCAATAAATCCTGTGGCTAAAATATTAGGTCTTAACAGCCAGAAAACTATCTAGATGCAGGGTTGAAGGAGATACTTTAAAAAGATTATTTATGCTGCTAACAGATACTGCACACCTAAACTGATGGAGCACTATAGATTGTGATAATTTTTTAAAAACTATTTGAGTGGGGTTTTTTTACTTTGGTATTCAGAAAGCACCACCAATATAGTAATTTTTTTCAAAAATCTTACATGTGGGAAAATTGCCATTAAAAAAAAGAATAATCTTCAGTTATCACCTTTCTTAGAGAATTCATATTTTCTCACTATAACCTAAGCTTCAGTCTGCAAGTTCTTTGACTTTTACTATCGTTATCTACTAGGTTTAGTTTATCCTGGGATAAACATGTTTCTTACAAAATTCAGAAACATTTGCAAGGAAGATCTATGTAAGACGTCAGATTACTTACCCTTTTTTGCATGCTGGAGAGGTGTCTGTATTTCATGAAGTATATAAAAAACTTCAAGTCATTGTATCTAATTAAATACATACAGCTGAGAGAGTTGGGGCTGTTCAGCCTGGGGAAGAGAAGGCTGCATGGAGACCTCATAGCAGCCTTCTAGTATCTGAAGGGGGCCTATAGGGATGNGCTGAGAGAGTTGGGGCTGTTCAGCCTGGGGAAGAGAAGGCTGCGTGGAGACCTCATAGCAGCCTTCTAGTATCTGAAGGGGGCCTATAGGGATGCCAGGGAGGGACTCTTCATTAGGGACTGTAGTGACAGGACAAGGGGTAACAGGTTCAAACTTAAAACAGGAGAGGTTTAGATTGGATATAAGGAAGAAATTCTTTCCTGTTAGGGTGGTGAGATGCTGGAATGGGTTGCCCAGGGAGGTTGTGAGTGCTCCATCCCTGGCAGTGTTCAAGGCCAGATTGGATGAAGCATTGGGTGACATGGTTTAGTGTGAGGTGTCCCTGCTTATGGCAGTGGGGTTGGAACTAGATGATCTTAAGGTCCCTTTCAACCCTAACTATTCTATGATTCTATGATTTATGGGAATTCTTCTGACCTTCTGTAGGAATACTTCTAGTCTTTCTTTGTGAAGTCTTCTGAAAAAATCTAGGATGATATGACCATACATCTTTATATCTGTATTAGGAAAATAATAATGTGGGTTTCCTGATTTTATTCCTTCCAGAGGACTTTGTCCTAGACCAAGGATGTAAGTACAAAAAAAGATGTTTAATTTGGGTGTGTTTGTGTGTACATGCATATATACACGAATATACATATAAGTATACAAAATCTGAATAAAAATATATTTATGTAAAATAAATATTGTTTAATTGTGCATTCCATAGCAGAAACACTTTTATCAGACTGTAGGTTTGTGTCTTACTTTAAGGATGGACCTTTTTAATATTTAGTCATATGCACTGTATGGATTTTAGCTTCCACACTGGTAATTTAACTTAGTTTTGTGCATTCTTTACATAATATGTTTCTTTTTTTTTAAGGTTAATTACATTGTGGAGCTATATATTGGATTTAGAATATGTAGAATCAGTGATGACAGGGTTATAAAAAGAGCAGGTCACCAGTAGGTCTGAATGGCAGATTTCTATAAAAAAGCAAAATACAAAACATAGTTGACAGTTCCAAATTTTGCTTATTTGTCTACTGATGCAAAATCAACTATGTTCCTTTGAAAATAAGCCTGACAGAATTCAGTGTAAAATGGAGACTGATTCAGTGTGAGTCTGGCTAATGTGTTAAATGAATTTTGCAAAAGCCCTATTGTGCACTTCATTTTTGTTAAAGTAGTTTTAACTCAAAATTACACTCTACAGTTCAAAAGCATACTTACTTATTCCCTGATAGTGCACCTTACATAGATAATTTGAATATTTTGCATATTTTCCTACTAACATTTTGATTCTCAAACCCAATGCATTTTATGTAGTTCATCAAGGTGCTCTATTCAGTTCAAGCATCTTCCATGGCATATTTATGCTTAGTTTGTTAAGGCTTTGTACCTTTAATTGCTCTAATTCATTAGATCACAAGATTTGAGTCCTTGTCCTTGTTCATCCTGATCACTTTTACTTTCCTTGTTTTCCATGGAAGCTGAAGGAGAATACCAGTATTTGTCTTAAAATTCTAGTCAGTATCAGAAGTGTTGCATGTATGACAATGACATCCTATATGTGAATATGTTTTTAAACCAGCAAAGTTCTTCATCAGGTAAAACTGATCTATGAGAAAAAAATCCTTTTCTTGGTACTACTTATTTCTTAATAAAACCAATAAAACCCCAAACCAAATAAATTATAGGTTACTTTTCCAAAATACTGTTTTGTATCTGTAGGTTGTATTTTCAGTAGAAGACTCAGGTAGTGTTTCTGTGATCATAGTTGAACAGCAAAGTAACTTTTTCTTTTTTAAAGCTGGCATTGGAAGAAAGGGAAGGTGGCCTTCACTAGATACTTTATATATATATATATATATATGGGCATACATATACACTAATCAAATTCATATGTGTCTTAATATTTCAAGTATTCTCAGAAACAGATGAAAAATGTCTTGTATCATGTTTTAGTGTGTCAACATTGTAAATATTTTAATATTTTATTTTAGCCAGAAAGTGAAATTTCCACCACAGTAGAAGATTACAGTTCTGAGGTAAGACTGATGTAATGGTTTTCCTAATGTCTTTTACATGGTTACTGCAATGCTGTGCCTTGTTTCCTACAAATAAAAAGGAAAGAAAGAGCAGATGTGCTATAGACAAAGCTGTTGCATGTCATTACTGGTCTGATTAATGTACCATTAAAGCAGCTACTATGTCAACTACATCATGGGATGGCTACTATAATCAAAAATGCAGTAGATAATGAACTGTTGTTGTAACAGTGTGGTCATTATGGTTGTATTAATGCTTTGTGTTGCCATAGGAGTTGTGGTTGTGCATAATTTCTACTAATTTTCTGTGGGAAACTATTTAACCATTTGATTACATTTTGATGAGTTGCAAAGCAGATGCTGCTCAGCAACTGGCTGGGCATCAGTCTGCTGGTGCAAGGTGATGAGTGATTGCCTTTGCATCCCTTGTTATCTGGGGGGTTTGTATTGTTTTCTTTCATTTGTTAAGCTCTCTTTATCTCAACCTGCAAACTTTTCTTGCTTTTGCCCTTCTGAGTTTCTCCTCCATCCTACTGGTGAGGAAGTGACTGGGGGGCATGGTGGGGAGCTGAATTGCCAGACAGGGTCAGTACACCTCATATTAGCATCTACTACTCATCTGTCACGTTAAAAGGTCATAGCATATATGGGACTTCAGTCTTGCCAACTAAAACAGTTATAATAAACAGTAAACTATCTTATGTAAAAATGTGGGTCAAGAACATGAAATAGACATGGAATATCTGAACATAGTGAATATTGTTCTAGATTAAAAAATGAACCGGTCGCTTTCTATAGTGGCAGTCTGGGTTTTGTTTTGCAGATCTCTGTGCTAAATTCTTCTGTAAAACACACCCAAAAATCTTAAACTTGACAAGAAGGGATGAAGTAACCAAATATGTCTCAGTTACTGATGTAAATTTGGTGTAGAATGCTTTTTTGCTGTTTTGATTTAGCCTTTTGTAAGAGAAGGTGACTACGCTTTTCCATACTAGTATTAAAGCTGCCTATTGTGAAAACTAAGGGGGTATACACACTAGACAATGTGTCCCTGACCTGGTGCATTGCATGGTGCAAAAGTAAAATCATTATCACAGTGAGCAGTCCAGACATGCCCTGAAAACTGGAACTTTCTTTCCCAACTTAAATGCTCTGTCTCCCCTTGCTCCTTCTTCCAGCCTGTTCGCTGACCAACTCTGTGTCTGTTTTCTATTCCCTTGAGTTTTGTAATTTTTTTCATTCTCTACAGTAGCTCCTATCAGTCTTTTCAGCTTCCCTTGCCCATTCCCTTTTTCCCTGTGCTTGGTTTCTTAGCTCAGTCTTATAGGCTTTTTCAGCCTGTTTCTAATCTTCCTTTTCCTCAGTCATTCTGAAGACTTTACCAGCCTTTCCAACTTCATCCAAGTGTTTTTCCTTCTTTCTTCTTTTATATTGTTTTCTGTATCCCTTGAAAACTTCTCCTTTATTCCCTCTTATGTTGGGATCCTCCTAATGATCAGCTCAACTTGTCCTAGATGAAAGCATTAGTTTTTCTTTCCAACCTCTCTTATCAAATCCCAATTACAGTTTTCTCCATAGGTTTTGTCTCAGCCTTTTTAGTTGAATTCTTTTTCCTGCCCCTCTCTTCCCCAGTTTGACTCTTTCTCTCCCACTTTTTACCCCTGTCCTTGTTTCTAACTGGTGTCACTTTCTTTGGGTATGTTGAGGGGAAAAAAAAAAAAATTTGGGAATACAGCAAAACATTCCTTCATATTTATTACTGGCTACTGTCAAATTCGGAATACTGACCCATATGGTCTGGTCAGTTGTGATCCTTCTTATGGCATGTGGTTTTGTGATGCAAATTAACCCAAAAAAAAACCCCAAACAACTGAGACCAGCACTTTTGGAGTCAAAGATTCCAGTCCAGCTGCTGGGGAACGCTGTAAATGAAAGAAAGAAAAAAGATTTTTATGGAGGGATGGTTGCAGGGGCTTGAAGTAAACTACGGGGAGAAGGGGGGGGGGG
>NDXB01017210.1:16274-27208 GCA_002631895.1 Agapornis roseicollis | reverse complement strand
GGTTGGGGGGGTTTTAAAAAAAAAAAGGGGAAGAAGGGGGGGGGGGGAAGGAAGCGGAAGTAGGGGGGGAGGAAATCTGTTTAAAGACTTAATATTTTTCATAGGTGAAATGTGGTTTATTTTGTCCAAAGAATTGAAGTAGCAAAGAACAAAAAGAATCTGAGTTAGCTTAATGTATGGTAAGATGATAAGGCAATACGTGCACACAGTTTGCCATTGAGAGTGTACCAAATACACTTTTGAACAACTGTTATGATGTTACTGCACCTTTTCAGACTGTACATCACAGTAGTATGCGGTTACTATTAAATGGAATATGCAGTATGTGAAGAATGAACCTCTGAAAACAGTTGACAATGGCATTGATGTTCATGTATTTTTACAAGTGAGGTGGGGTTTTTTTTTGTGTGTATATATTTATATATATATATATATAAAATGAAATATGACTAAGAAATTTTGACCACTTCTGAGGTTGTAGGAGGCAGTGTTGGAGATTGATCATAAAATTTCAAAGAAACACAACTTCGCACAAGGAGACACAGTACAGAAAAGATGGACACTGCTTCATGGGAATTGTGGATTTGTTATGATTTTGAGTGTTTTGGTGTTAGTATCAGTTAGATTTAAAGTTCTCATTTTAAAATGAATTTTCACATCTAAACAATTAACTTTATCCTGCTTTGTTCTTTGGAGATTTCTGTAGGTGTCTACAGAGTATATTAGGGATCAATTTTTCAGATACTAAAAAGAATAGAATTACAGCCAAATTGCCTTCTGAATGTGCCTCTTAAAAAATTGCAGATTTCCTTAAAAATGCAAAGACAGATGCATTTCTAGGTGCTTCTTTATTCTCATTCCTTCAGAAAGACTTTTTATCTCCCTGAGAGTCATTTTCTGAGACATAAGTAGGCAACACAAAACTTGTGAATACTAACATGATATCTCAATCTGTTGAAGAACAGATTCAAGAGGTGAGAGCTGCTATCCTTAATGAGTTCTTCTTCATTCCAGTTCGTTACAATTGATTGGTATCTGCAGTGAGGAAACAACATGCTTAGGAATGCATATATTTTAGGAACTGAATTTTCAATACGTTTCATAGTAGCTGTAAAGTTACTTTTATTACTAAAAGCTATACTTATATTAATGACCATCCTGTAAATAAAGTGTTCTGAAGCCTTTTTTAGTTGAAGGAGATGAGAGTAAGTTAAATTTTTTTTCTGTAATAGCACAATTACAAAGTTGTATGAAATCTTGAGCTTACTTTTTTTCAGATACGTGCCCTCCTTTCTGGAATACTAAGAAACAACATATTCATAAAACCATAGGCCCCATAGACTTAAATGTAGTTATGACTAGCTATTTAGGGTTGTGGTCTAAACTCAGAACTCAGCAAAGTTAGGCTTTTTCAAACAGTTAGAAGTTTTAGGGTTTTTTTATAACTGTGTAAGTTAAAATTGCCCATTTTCCATATGCCTCAATTTTACAGTGTAACTGAAAAACTGTTCCACCTTATTCTTTTGCTTCTTTGTTTGTTTTTCTCTTATTGACTCTTGCCAGCTTGCGAAGTGTACTTCTGAAAAGATAGTCAATATGAAGTCTACAAAGAAGGGGATTTTTTAAATGTTAATGAAATTCTATACCCGAACATTAACCACTATGTAAAGAAATCTTCTCTTGTGTACTATTAATATACAGAAAAAAATACTAAGCCAGGGTATTTTAAAAAGACATCAGTTGCTATCCTTCAGAAGTTACTAATTTTAGTTACATGATTGTAATTATTTTCATCACATACTGAAACCGGTTTTAATTTAAGGATTGTACTCCCCCATCTTTCCCCCGCTACCCCCTCCCCCCAAAAAAACCTAAAACAAAACAAAAACCACAAAAAACCCCACCAAAACCACATACCCCAGCAAAACCAAAACAAACAAACCCCACCAAACAGAACTGAAATTCATTTCCCAAGTTGTCCTAATGGCTAATTTTACCTAAGTTTCATATAGTCTGTTGTGGCATAACTAGAAAATTGAGGAGACACTAAGGACATTGACAAATGTTGTTAGCGGTCTAAGTTTTTGTGAAGGAATAAAAGGGGGAGGGAGGGGATGGACGACAATGACATGACACAAAATGGAAGGTAAAATTATTAGTCCCTTCCAGATACTGCTGTATGTTTCTACTACCAAATCAAAGCAATTTTTAAATCTCTGTTTGAACAGTAGATTTATGAGAGCATGAATTTTCTATTTATAAAGGAAAATCTCTGTAGCATTGGCATTAATGTTATAAGTAGTTACACATTATATATTAGTACTGATATTTCTGAGGTACAATTTCAGGTCTTCCAACGTCCAAGGAACAGTAAAAGGAATACAGTGATTGCGTAAATTTGATCCTGACCTCTGGTGGCAATTGTCATGAATGCTACCTTAATTCAGTGGTGGAAGCTGGTTTTCAGTATGCTTCTTTGGAAGATTCATTCATCTTACGCATATGTATTTACTGATGCGATATAAATTATACCTTTATTTTTAGCTAATAGACCACAAATTATTTTTTACTTTATATTAGTAAATGATATTTCTGTGAATTATTTTGAAAGTACAAGCAAGAAAGAAAAGTCAGACAGAACGTCCTTTGAAGGACTTCCATAACTTTCATGTCTCATTCACCAAAGCGGTTGCTAATGTGTATCTAATTTGTTGTTAAGTGTAGTTTTTTTATTACTCTTTGGTTTCTATACACAATTGTATCCAGAGCTCATGTTATTCTCTGTTTCCATTACCCTAAAATGCTCTGCAGTTTGATTGGGTTTTTTAAGTGTTTAATTATTTGCTGGGGAATGTAACTAAGCACATCAGAAGGCATTAAGGTGTAAGGACATTTCAGCATTAAAAGTAAACTACAAAGTTTTAAAAGAAGAAACTGTAAGAATCTGCGTCAATAGTACTTACAGGCTTGCAGAAGGTCTCTGTATGGTTAACCTCTGGGACCATGAGACAAAACGCAGATGTCCAGTGGGCCTTATCTAGATACCTAGTAACACAATATTGCAGATGAGTGAACAATTAATTTTAAACTAAGATGTTTTGAAGCTAATAACTCAGCCCCAGCTCTTTGTCTGCTCTGACACTGCAGAATTTTTGTCATGCCAGTAGTTAACAAGGCTTCTTGTGAGGCTCCCTTCAGCACAGCACCTTGCTGCAGTGGCCTGGCTGCTTTTTCCATAGATTAGAGTGCAGTTTGTTGTCATATTTCAACTTGCACTGTGCCAGAAGGCATAAGGCATTTGAAAGGAGAAGGTATTAGATGAGAAACAGCATGGAGTACTGTGTTATTGTGGTTCTCTTTCTGTGATGTCTAAGAGCTCCTGTGAAATAAGGCACAGGATTTATGAAGTTCCAGACAGTTGTCTTGAATGCAGAATCCCTTTTATAAATAAAAGGTCTTTCATGGAAATTTCAGCTGCTGAGAATTCTGGAACGTCTAATGAGATAAGGCTTTTGTGTCTTTCCTAGTACCTCTTGTAGAGCATCTAAGAGTCTGATTGTTGCACACAGAAATCATTCACAGGAAGAGGAACATATCCACTGGGGTAGATGACAAGAATGATACACTACATCTTAATCAATTAAGCCTAAATAAAATGGGATTTAAAAGGAAAAGAACTCTTTCACAATAGAATTTCTTTTCATCTAATTGTGTTATTAGCCTGGGACATGCGCTGAAATCTGAATAAAGACATCGATGCCAGGCACTGTGTAGAAACTTGTATGCCTGAATGTGGGGAGAACATCTGGCAATACACAACTGCTGTGCAGTGCCTCTATCAGCAGCCTGCTTTTTGCTACAGTTTGTTTTAATTCTGTCTAAAATAAGATATTAGTCTCTCTGTGGTGTTTTCCTTTTTACTGAGGAAGTCAGGAATTGAAAGGGCATTGTGTCAGCTCTGCAAATTCTTGTCTAATGCAGGTTTATTCAGTCTCTTAATACAAACTCAACAGCTATATTGATCCCATTTACGACAGTGTACTTTATTGATTTGGTCAGGGATGTTAGTCCTTTGTAAGTGAGCCCTGATCTGGACTATGACAGATGTCTGGGCAGTATAGCTTCTTATTTTGATGCAAACATAGTGTTTGGGTCTGAAGTGCTGTGATGCCTTTCCATCTCTAGTACCATTATTTTTCTTTCAGGCTCTGATATCATAAAGAGCTCTGAGGGGAAATACAGCTGTTCTTGGTTTTTCATTTTAAAACATTGGTTTGCTGCTTTAAAAGCTTGCCTGCCTGTCTTGTGGTTGTTCACAAGAATACAGCATATTATTTTCATTTGATTTAGATTTTTTTTGATTTTTAAGCTGCAATTGCTACTTTGGCGTGTACTTTTGGAGATTGATACCTATTTGTTTGTACAATCTATAGATTAAATCTATAGAATTAAAATTCTTATAGGAACTGAACGGGGTTGCAATGCTAGGTGAGTGAAAGAGGATTTTTTTCAAATGTGTCATATTGAATATATACTTTCTATTCTTTTTCAATTTATAAGAAATTCCTTCACAGTGAATGTAAGAGTCTATGATACTGCCTTTCATCCACTATTGAGAGATTGGTGACTTTCAGAGCAAATCTTGAGGTGTATAAATGTCTTTCAGAAGCATAAATATGTTTAGTAATATATAGAAAAAGTAAACAATTTAAGATGCAATGATACTGTATTTTAATAATTTTAAGTATAAAGCTTTGACCTTTAAATCTGAATACCTTTGTTTAGTCTAGATGTTTGAATTGGTAATATGTTTTTTGTTCTTAGATAGTAGTGTTTATTTTTGCAGTTTGGGGTGTTTTACCTGTTACCTATGCTTACTTTGACGCAATTTACAGTATATAAAGCTATTCTATATTTCAAATAGAATAGATTTTTGTAGCATAAAATTCCAGTAGGTCTGCAGAAATCACCATATAAGATTCAAATTAATGGAAAATAGAAATCAAGCTTTATTTCAGATAATAATGTATTCAGAAATTGTCTTTATACAGGTAAATGGTTGCAGTTTTATGACAAGAACAGCTATACCTGCAGACTTAATCAGGGTACAGTACTTCAAATTGAATCATAATACTAATGATGAATACTAAAAACTTTAGTTTGTTTTAAGCAATAACTGTGTTGCTGACTAATACTTTATTTTCCATGCTGTGCTATGCATCTGCAGTTTGCTATATATTAATAGTGTGTATTGTTAAACTTGAAATGCAAAACAATTTACTACTTCTGTTAAGGCTAAGATTATGCTTTATGTCAGTGCTTTCAAGGTGTGAATTATACTAACAAAGAAGGTTACCATGGCAATAAGATTTGCGATGTTGTATTGTATGTTAATGTTCTAAGTTGGCATTTGATACTGAATTGATATTTGAATTTACTTACTGTGATAAAGCATAAAAAAATGGCATGTTAAGGAACTTGGACTGATTTAGGAAGAAGAATTTGGAGTTGGAGAGATATGTTCTGAGCATGGAATGCAGCACTCTCACATGCAGCTAGAGGTGATGGAGAATGAATTGGCTGGGAAACAACAAGAGATTGAAGAGCTAAACAAAGAGCTAGAAGAAATGAGGGCAGCATATGGTACAGAAGGATTGCAACAGGTATAATTACCTTATGTTGCTCTCTACTTGTTACTTGGTTACATGTAAAAATGCAGAACATCACCTGAAAGAGTTCACACTTAATGGTAGCTGTTCAGAATGCAGTCAGTGTGTGATAGAGAATTACACATACTTTCTGTCAATTGCATACCATGCACTCTGTTGCTTTGCATGGCATTTCCACTGTGTGTTGTTTTTCTCTGTATTACATGACTAAAATTTCAGTCTTCTTTCCAGTGACTTTCTCCAGATCGGGCATGGAAAGACTTTTCTTCAAGAAAAGCCCTAATTCTTCACTAGTTGTGCAAACACTGCATTTTTTTTTTTTTTTTTTTAATACCTTCCTCCAAGGTCAGAAACCCCACAGGTTTTACTTCCCAAAGAATCATAGGATCATAGAATAGTTAGGGTTGAAAGGGACCTTAAGATCATCTAGTTCCAACACCCCTGCCATAAGCAGGGACACCTCACACTAAACCATGTCACCCAAGGCTTCATCCAACCTGGCCTTGAACGCTGCCAGGGATGGAGCACTCACAACCTCCCTGGGCAACCCATTTCAGTGCCTCACCACCCTAACAGGAAAGAATTTCTTCCTTATATCCAATCTAAACCTTCCCTGTTTAAGTTTGAACCTGTTACCCCTTGTCGTGTCACGACAGTCCCTAATGACGTAACTGAGTTGATCCTTGGACCAAAAAGGTGTTTGTATGTCAGACTTTACAGTCTTAAATATGAGGCAACTGTGTCAGAATTTTTTAATAAACATCCAGTAACTTTAGATTGCAAGAAAGTATTTCTTACGTTAGAAATACCATTGCAATTTAAAATTAGATTTTAAAGTAAAGCCTATTCTTCCAGTTTAAGCATGTGTTGCAGTGCACTGAAGTTAATGTTTTATCATGCTTCATGTCTTACTTATGTCTATCTTTCAATTTGGATTCAGGTCATGTCATTGTGGTTTTTCTGGTTTTTTTGCAAAGTATTATAGAAATCAAAAATTGTTCTACTGTTCAGTCATTTTCACTGTTGTTCTTGCTTGGTTTCAGTTTTTTCTGCTTTCATTTGTATTTTATTTGTGAAAATGGATGACATATTTTCCACCATACTAGAGTAATCTTTAAGTGATTGCTCTGGAGAAGGTGATTTATTGTTCCTTTGTCCATTGGTGAATGTCTGGTGTTGCATTTTAAGTCAACCTTAACTTCTAATTACTGTGTCTTGTATCTGTTTCACTAAACATAATAGCCATAATTATAGCCTAATAAAGAACATAAACATAATTCTAGTTTCCACAATGGTGGGTAATGTTTTTCCTGAAAAAGCTAAAAGTGAAAATGTTTGCATTTTTTTAAATGTCTGATCACTATTTAAAAAATAAATTAAAAATATATTAAAACAAAACAGGCTGTGGTACAATAATACTGTAATTTTTGCAGCGTATTTTTGGATGGTGATGGTACAGTGCATAATGTCACAGTTGAGAAATGTTTATGGTTTATGTTTCGGAAGACACAAAAGGATTTTAAATAGGGAATGCAAAAGATGTGTTGTGTGCTTTAGTTCTGCCTGTTTTGTAAAAAGATTGAATTAAAAAAGTTGAAAATTATCATATAACAATGTGTGGATTGGAACACATAAATTTACTTAGTTTCATTGAGCAAATGTAAAAGGGAAGTGTCTGATCTGTTCCTAATTTTCTCTGTTATAACAAGCATCTAGTATTTCCATTAAGTCCATGGTTTTAAAGTAGGAGGTCACTGCAGTGTTCTGGGAAGAAATTTAAAAAAATTCCTCAGATTCTTTGCATGGTTTGGCTTGTTCTAGCAAGTTCTGTTTTGTATATCCCAGTAAATATTGTCCCTGTCCTCTCAATCAGTAAACATTATCTGGAAGCATTATAATTTTAACTTCAAGACTCAGGATATAACCTGGAGAAACTTTTTTGTAGGGGCATTGTAAGCAAAACAGTTACAGAAGATGAGTGATGGATTGAGAAATCTGCAGTACATAGGGATGAAGTTTCCACTAGCTTTAACAGAGTTCAGATTGGCAAAGTGACTTTAAATTAATGTGTCTATATAATTGCACATGAAAATAGGCCCAATTAATATTGGAGAATTTCTGACTGCCTGAGCGTAATGCTACACAAAAAATAAAACACTTGCAAAGGACTTTTCCTGTACTTTTATCATTGCTTCATCAATTCCAAAAGTTTAAACTATTAAGTTCACTGTATCAGTTTTGCCACTTGGGCTGATTTTCGCATATAGTTATGAATAATTTCTCCGTGTTCACAATGTGGGATACTGCCTTGTATCTGTTTAGTAGGATGAATGCATTTATTGCATTTTTGGTGAGAGATGAATGTAAATGAGCAGTTGTACAGAATTGCTGGAACACTATGAATAGAGACTCTGGCTTCATTTATGTTGGTTTGCATGTGTGGCCACACTTTTTAGTTTACGTATTTAACTAATCCTCTTAAAGGTTCAGTTTTTGTTCTTTCATAAATTTAGTTTATGGAGAGGTCATATATGGTTAAATGAGGGGTAAAATTCTGTTTCTGAAATATTTATAAATAGAATTTTTGAGTGCACGGGGAATGGAAATATACTCCAGTAGGTCTGTGAAGCCTCTTTTAAATGGAGAGGTTAGGGCATATTCTTACTTAGCTAGAATAAGTTAGTTCTGTTTGGGTGGGTTTTTTTTGTGGCTTTGATGGGTACTAATAGTTTAAATATTGTCTTTTGTAGCTGCAGGAATTTGAAGCTGCTATCAAAAAAAGAGATGACATTATCACTCAGCTCACTACTAACCTACAGCAGGCACGGAAAGAAAAGGATGAAACTATGAGGGAGTTTTTGGAGCTTACTGAACAAAGTCAAAAACTGCAAATTCAGTTTCAGCATGTAAGTTACAGGACTACAAATAGTTTCTGGGGGTTTGAAAATCAGTGTCACTTGGGAGGGTCCATAAATAGCTACTTCCTGCAGAAACAGAAATTTCCGTGCATTCCTTTAAGAATTGGTTTCTTAGTACAGATCACCAGTTACTTTACTGGCCCTACAGCTGTCATTATAATACCTGGTTTATTGTATTAATTCACTATAAAATAATGAAGATTAGTCTGCTTTCTTGTATGTAGTAATTGCTTCTGGTAAGTGCTGGATGATACCAGTTACCTTAAGGAAGAGCACTTGTGTAATTAGTTCTCAGAGCTTTGAGCAGAAATCCACCCTGTTCCCTTTGAAATCAAAGCAGTCAGCCATCAACTTTGGTGGGCCATCATTTCATGATCCAGTCCTTATATTTTTTGTCAATACTTGCCTCTTGCAGTGTTATTAAAAGGTAGTTTAAGTAACACAGTTAAGTTTCAGGGAAGGATTTGTTCTAGAAAACACTGGTGTTTGACATGCTGTGGATACTTAATCTGTGACTAAAGTTTATACTGTTGTAGTTGAATATTATAGTATTTTATGCTGATTAAGCACTTTATATAGCTTTTTTGAACTTCAAGTGGCTTATATTCTGGAGTCTGAGTATTTACTGTTAAAAATATGATTTTGAGGACAGCACTTAGAACTAGTTCATTTTACTACTTAGAAATGTTTCTGAGACACTGCTGTCCTGTGCTAGCTCACTGTCGTGGTTTAAACTCAGCGACACAGCTCGTTCACTCTCTCAACTCCCCCTTTCTTGCCCTCCCCTGCTCCCGGAGGGATGGGGAGGAGAATCAAAAGAAATGCAACTCCCACAGGTTGAGATAAGAACAGTTTAGTAACTAAGGTATAACACAAATCACTACTGCTACCACCAATAATAATAATGATAAAGGAAATAACAAGGGAAAAGAATACAGCATCTCACCAAACACCAACAGGTAACTCGCAACATCCCACCCCAACCGAGCACCAACCAAATACCTCCTCCAACTCCCCCCAAAGAACTAGCCCTTCCGGGTAACTCTCAGTTACATCCTGGGCATGACGTGCTATGGTATGGAATACCTCTTTGGTCAGTTTGGGTCAGGTGTCCTGTCCCTGCTTCCTCCTGGCCTCCCCCCCTCCCTGGCAGAGCATGAGACTCACAAAGTCCTTGGTCAGAACAAAGCATTCTAGCAGTAACTAAAAACATTCCTGTTATCAGTTTTGTTCCCAACTGAAAGTGAAAACACAGCTGCACCAGCTACCATGAAGAAGAAAAAATGACTGCTACTGCTAAACCCAGGACACTCACCATAAAACAATTCAATATTAAGTATTTTCCATTGGTTGTCCATCCCAAAAAAAAGTGTATTTCAGTTCCTCCTAAAAGATCTTACAGAATTTTGTGATAGTTTGTATGTAGTGTAAGCTGTTTCTGAAAAACTTGATATAGCTTATGTTTGGGTTTTTTTAACATTTAAGTTGCAGGCAAGTGAAGCCCTAAGGAACACCAGCCATAGTTGCACAGCTGCTGATTTATTGCAAGCCAAGCAACAGATAATATCACATCAGCAGCAGCTAGAAGAACAGGAATATCTGCTGAAGAATTATCAAAAAAAGAATGAAGAATTTGAACTGCAGATTACACATCTTCAAGACAAAATCACCACATATGAAGTGGTATGTTCCTTACTAGAAAGATCTCTCTTCCTAGTCTTATTTTTCTTTTCAGGATTTTGTGGTTCCATTGAAATGTAAGGGCCAAAGCAGAGATTGTAAGTGTGAGTGTGCAGCACATAATGCACGCAAAGATCCCAAGTTTTTAAGACTGGTTCTATCAACTAGCATTTAATATGTATATTATTTAAAACTGAATTTTTTTATGTCACTAGCATGTACTGTGTTTTAAAAACTGCAGAAATATTTACAACAAATTATGAAACTATATTGTGTATTTGAATGCCTTCATTAAACTATATTATTTTCAATTTTTCCCTAGCAAAATAACTTGCTTCAACAATCTTTTAAGGATAGAATGAATTATTTTCTTCATATTCCTTTTTTTTAATTATCCTTTATGGGAAATATCTTAAATCGTAGAATCAATTAGGGGGGCAAAGATCTTTAAGATCATCAAGTCCAACCATTACTTCAGGATTGCCAAGACCCACCACTAACCCATATCACTGAGGGATAGTGACTAAAAAAATTAAGTGTCATTAATGGTGACAAGAGACAAAACTTTCAGTAGGTTGCAGCACTTTTTAAATTTTAAGTAACAGAGTGCAAATGAAAAAAAATGGGTGTGATTATTTTCTTTTTTGACTTTTTTTTTTTTTTTTTG
>NDXB01017210.1:434-12403 GCA_002631895.1 Agapornis roseicollis | reverse complement strand
TTTTTTTTTTTTTGTTTGTTTTTTTGTTTTTTGGGGTTTGGTTGGTTTTTTTTTTTTTTGTTTTTTTTTTTGAGGCTGTGATAACAGTCTTGTAATTTCCTGCCTTAGAACTAAAAAATCATCATGGTTCAGAGGTGTCTAAAAATCTTTTCAAACTTAAACTCTAAAAAGCTTATTATTGGCATATCCTAAACATGTTTAGCTTAGGAATAACATCCCCCGAAGTTCATACTAGAACCTTGGGAATGAATGTTTTTAAGGTCTTCTAACAATTGTTCTTTTTATTTCCTGTGTTTGGAGTGAACTTTCTTAACCTATTCTGTTGGCAGTGATACTGCTCTCGCTTCATCTGGGTAAAATTTCTTGAGTGTTTATTGCTGCAAAATAGGAATTGAAGCGTATCAAATTTTCTTGATTTTTAGTTCCATTTTTATTTTAAGTTGGGGTTTCATGCTGTTATGTTACAGTTTGATTTTTCAAAACTGCATATATGTCTTTCTATTCAAAGACTGATTTACAGCTACAGATGGAAGCACAGCGCATTTGCCTGTCTCTGGTTTATTCAGCTCATGTGGACCAGGTTCGTGAGCACTTGAAAGCAGAAAAAGAGAGTGCACTTTGCAGTCTTAAAGAGGAACTTGTACATAGTCATCTACAAGAGATGAATGATCTGAAAAAAATGCATCAGCTGGAGCTACAGACCTTGAAAATTCAACAAGCAGGTAACTTGACCAAAATTATGGGAATGGGGCCTTTGATATGGAAAACAGTGTCTTTAAAGAAGCACATGTGCATGTAGCTGTCTAGTAAATCATTTTTATGCTGAAGTGGGTTTGTACCAAATTGTTTACCCATTGTAAGTAGTCTGTTACTCAGGGAGTATTTCCTGTATCAGGAAACAGGAAGTATTGCTACTCACGTTTTGCTATTTTTTATTAGGTGAATCAATCATAAAGAACTATATAATAGATTCACCTTTAAGGTTGTATTCCTTACTGAAATAATAAGCAAACGATTCAGCTCTGTTCTCTCAGTTCTCTGTTCTTTGAATACCTGCACTGACTTCTATACTACATTAAGTAAGATTGTACTATCTCTTGAAACTGTTTTGCATCTGTGAGCTTTTATGTTGTTGTGATGGTTTTCTATCCCTGCTTTTTCTGTGATCTCATGATTTGGCCTTGTGTAATTTTTTTGTCGTAAGGTCTTTGTCTGCTAGTATGTTTCTATAAAGTTCAGCCTTTGTCAAGATCACGAATGCACAAAGCCATTTCTTTTCGCTTACTCCTTTTGAACATGCAGTTCTACCATAATAATTGAATGGACGTGATGGAACAGGAAGGATGGGAACAAAACAATATGCCTTTCTAAGAGCTGAAGAGGCAACCTCACCGAGGCAGGAAATTAGGCCTTTGAAAAGTTGTTGTGCATCTAGTGTTTAAAAATAATATGAATAATTTGTATTCATAGATGATGAAGTCAAATCTACACAAAGACTTATAGAAAAGCTAAATGAAGCTGTGACTGAGGAATGTTCTAGGCTTGCTCAGGTAAGACTGAACAAAATGCCTTTTTTAGAATGAAAATTTTGAAACCAAAAAATTGTGTGTACAGTGAATCATCCTATTTTCCTGCATATTTTTAACAGGTTTTCATTGCAGCTTTTCTGTTTGTGTTGGCCTCAAAATAGATACTGATAAATCTGATCTTCCAAAATAACATTGCAAAGGTTTTGTTATTTTTTTTCTGTCCTTGTCGATACAATTCTGCTGTTTTATACTTAGTTTTAATCTTCTATCTAACATTTGTCTTATAGTTACAACTTCAGAAGTTGGGTTTTTTTTTCTTTCTATATGTCTTTGGCTATATGTTTTTGATTTAACAGTGGTCTGATGTCACACACATATTGACACACAGGGCATCACACTCATGTTTGCAGTAAGATAGTAATTTCTTTCTTTGCAGCAGAATATCTTTTACAAACTTAAAAATGCCTGAGAATCTAACAAAATTGCTCTCTATATTTTTCCAGTAAATCAAAGTTATTGTCAAAAATTGAAGCTTAGTTTTGGTCTGTATTTCAATAACAGCCAGCAGTAAAACTATTTTGCCTGTTTATTGTAGAATACTAGTAATCAGTGGCCCTTACAGGTACTTTTTGACCAAGATTCAAGTTACTTATTAAACTTATTTCTGGATAAATTAATCTACTTCCATCATTCATTATAAGTCATGTTTTTCCAGTCTTAAATACTTAAAATGGTTGGGTTTGGTGGTGTAAGGCTTTTTCCTTCTTTGCTGGACTTTTTTCAACCTTTCTGAAAACTGGGTAGCAGGACTTTTTTACTTGAAAGCCAGCATTGGAGAGATTAAGCAGGACTCCATGATAACTCACAGAAAGTAGCATCTGAATGAGAGTCTTCGGCATTAGTTGTTTCACAGCTGGGAAAAACACTGCAATCATGAGTCCATGTTGAGCTTTTGGAGAAATTATGATTTTACTTCTTAAGTTGAATTTGCTGTCTATTGAAACCCAAATGTTTACATAAAGAATCCCGCTGTGTGCTCTGAGCAGGATGTTTCTTTTGAAGTATCATTTATCTTCAGAAATCATATGGATAAGTCTTCTGTTTGTCTACTCATTGTAAATATGGCAGCTATTCTGCTGGCCACATAGCACCAACAAAATGAGGCAGTCTGTTTATGACTTGAGTTTTCTTTTGCCATTCCCTTTTATCCTACTTGTTCAGTACTTAAGAGCAAGATGGTTTGTAGTCTCTACAAAGATACAAATTTCTGCTATAGGGAAACCTTCTTCTAAATAAAATTGAACTCTATGAGGATGAGACATTTACAATGTAAATTTGCCTTCAGCATTAATCAAGGAGGACTTTCACTGCCAGATTTTAATACTTAGCAGCTCCAAATTAAATAACAACTCCAAAATATGTGCATATGTTTTTGCTGAAAAGTCTTTCTGTACTTTTTTCTTTTATCAGGAGTTTTAAACATTGTCTGGGTTCTTATAACTCAACAGAACATCTATGCCATTATTTCTACAGAAAATAATGTTCACAAAAAACTACTTTCTTGGCACAATTTCTCTTGTTTTCTTTTTGAATTGTGATTGATAAATTAATTAAAAATTCTTCACTATATTTCTTTTTTTCATTTGTTGTATAGGTTTTGTGTGACAATCAGAATGAACATTCTTCAGCTGCTATAGAAGTTGGCAGTAGGGAGCAGGATATTTTCCACAGACCTCCTACTGTGAAAGAACAACTGAGTGTAGAATTACCAGTACACAGAGGTCAAGCTCAAGGTAGTGGCATTGTACTATCATGCTGGTTAAAAATACCTATTTAAAGTAATTCAGTCTAGCAATTCTGCCATTACTTGTTCAGATGCTAATCAATGAGCCTAAATTGCTGCTTTAGATACTTCCTGAATATCAGTATTCTGAACCACTTTTATTTCTCGTTATGAGTATTTGCTTGTGTTGTTTTCATTACAGTGGAAATTGGTGAAAAAAATTGGTAGGTCTGTAGTTTTTTTCCCCCTCTCCTTCATTTCTAGAAGCTAGCAGCTCTACCCAAAAAATCGTACATATCAGTACTATATACAAATGCATCCAAAATTTGGAAGGAGCCTCACTTTTTACAATAACGTGTAATGCTTACGAAATAATTCTTTAGTGGAGAACTTATGAACAATTCACTGTAATAAAATCTATGGCAAAATGACTGATTTCTCCCTTGTTTTTGTTTTTTTTTAAGTCCCTGGTTATCTGTGTAATTTAGCAGTACAAGAACGTATGGATGAACTTCTACACAAGATAATGGAAGAATACAGTAGGCTGAAAGCACTTCAAACACAGCTGATGAAGGACTGTAAACAGGTAAACTTTTTATACTTTTTTGAGGTTTCTGTTGCAGGAATTCCCTCTGGATGAGCATAAGAATGTGTTTGAAATAGTGCTTATGTATCCTGGTTAAGTGGCAAAGTAAGGCGATGGTTTGGTAGAATGGAGAAAGCTGCCTATGTCAGAGAATTCTGACAGTGGCTGAGCTTAGAAGGCACCTCTGGAGTTCATCTAATCCAGCCACTTGCACAAAACAGCTAGAGGAGATTGCCCAGGACTATGTCCAGCTGAATTTTTAGGGTTTTCAAGGATGAGGACTCCACAAACCCAGTGGCAGCTTTGTCTTCTTCAGGTTACACATTCCCAGCTCTCTTAGCCTGTTGCTGTAAGACACATGCTCCAAGCCTCCCATCTTCTTTGTGATCCTCGACTGGACTCATGCCAGTGTATTTGTTTCCCTCTCCTATTGGGAGTACTGCACTTGACCCAGCACTCCACATGTGTCTCACCAGTATAAAGGAAGGATCATCTCTGTCAGCCTCATGGGAAATGGTCTTCCTAATGCAGCCCAGGAGGTTGTTGGACTTTTGTCCTAATGGCACATTGCTGATTCCTGTTCAACTTGGCACTCACCAAGACCCCTAGGGTACTTTTCCTTTCAGCCAGTCCATTCTCTTCATGTACTGGTGCACAGGGCTGTTCCTTTCTAGGTTGTAGGTGTTGTCATTTGCCTTTGTTGAGCTTCATGAGGCTCCTCTCAGCCCATTTATCTGGCCTGTTAAGGTCTCTTGAAACAGCAGCACAACCATCTGGTGTATACCAGTTTTGTATAGTCTGCAAATCTGCTGAGAGTGCACTGTTGTCTCATTGTCCAGGACATTAATGAAAAGGTTAAATAGTACTGGCTTTGCTACCGACCCATCAGGTACACCACTAGTTACTGACTTCCAGCTGAACTCTGTGCTGCTGATCACAACTGTTTGAGCAGAGCCATTCAGACAGTTTTCAGTCACTATCCCCATTCTTCTTTGGTTTGCTATGAGCATGTAGTGGGAGCTGGTGCCAAAAGGTTGGTCAGGTATGATTTTTTTCCCATCATAAATCCATACTCACTGCTTCCAAATGGAGAATCTTCTCAGGTTCATGTGTTGGGAAATGATTTCCAGGATTATTTGATCCATCACCTTCCCAGAGATCAAAGTGAGGTTGACTTGCCTGTAGTTCCTCAAATCTTCCTTCTTTCTATCCTTGAAGGTAGGACTGCTTTTATCTAGTCCTCAGAAATCCTTCAGTCACCATGACTTTTCAAGGCTAATTGAGAATAGCCTCTCAGGAACACAGACTAGCTCCTTCATCACTCCTTGGTGTATCCCATCAGCCACCACCACATAGTTCATGTCCAATTTCTTCCCTAATCCTGTCCTCCTCCATCAAGGTTGTCTTGCTTGCTTTCAACTTCTACACTGATCTCGGGGCCTTGGGATTCCTAAAGACAAATTTTATTAATAAATTTGAGGTTAGGTACTTCCATATGTTAAATGGAGTACACTGGCCAACTCTAGCTAGAGATGCTTGCAGGTCATGTGTATTGATGACAGGTACAGGGGAAAAAAAAAGAGCATGTGAAAGCTGCATCTTGGGCCTGAAGAGGGTATTAGTTACTTCCTCTGCAAGGAGGAGAGGAAGCCTAGTGCTTTTGGGGTCAGAGGAATTGTGACTTAGCAGTTTATATTCAGAGAGAGGAGTTAGAAATTTACAGTGGATGTTTTTTACAGGCTGATCAACTGCCTATAAAAGTATACTTGGTCATTCAGGCTGTAAAATGAAACACATAGTTACACTGCTTACAATCTCTTCTGCATTGGCCACCAATTCTTACACATTTATAATTACAGTTAATATTTTTGCATCATTGCTAGACAAAATGTTGTCATTTATATTTACTTTGTTATTTTTTCAGGTCAAAGAACCATGTCTGTCTTCTCCAGAAAGGAGGAAAGAAGAGCAACCTAGTCATTGGGAAACAGGAAAGGAATGTCTGCAGACCACTTGTCAGGATCTAATGGGTAAAAAGATGCATATGCTTGTTTTAATCTATGTATATTTGGAGAGACGATTACTTTAAATTTTAACCAATAGCTTACTACAGTTTGAAATACATGATTTTTTTAAATCTCTAAAATATTTCAGGATAAATCTGTGAAATGGTTTTGGTTTAGTCTTTTTAGGCTTTCCTCAGTTACATTTCTGTTACCCATATCAAATGCAATTTTGAAAAATGGAAGATTAAGTTATAATTTTTCTTGTGGAAAAGTAATTGATAAGATATTAACCACAATAATAATTCAGTTCATCACTGCTGTTAACTTTGGAGAGAGTTAATGTCATTTATTTCCCCCCTTCAAATTACCTGCATTCAGATCCTACAATTCAAGAATACTGTTTGAGGGAGATAGGAAACCTTAAAACACAACTTGAAGAACAGCACACTCAAGAACTGGAACACCTCCGGTCCTATTTCCAGCAGCAGCTGAAAGAAAGTGAAGAGAGATACACTACAGAGATTGTCCATCTGCAAGATAAGCTTCATAGTGCTGGAGTATCCTCTGACCATATGAGGTATTAATAGCTACATTGTTTTGTCCTCCAAGAGTTAAGCGTTATGAAGAAATTACATAAACAATGCAAACTAAGTAGTGTAGCATTTAGAACTTGCTACATTTTTATAATTCATAGAGCAAGTTTTGGTAATCAGAAGAATGTATAAACGTAATTTCATATACGTGAGCTTTTCAGCAGTAGTTTCAAAACTTCCAACGTAACAGAGCACTTTTAACCTTCAAACCCCCAGGCACTGTACTTTACATCTAGGGACACCTTGTCTCTAGAGACACACTTGCATGAAATAAATTATCTTCTAGAATGATATGTAGCGATAAAGTCTGAGGCAGAGTTGAGTCCCTCTTTAAACTTTCTGGCTTTCACACACTCATCAACCTTCTCCTGGCCCTGACCATTGTGGCAGTTCAAACCTGAAAGATGTCTGAGTGTCTTGGGGGATCCTGACAACTGTGGAGCCTCCTGCTCCCTCATTATTTCTTAATTCTTTAAAAAAAACCCAAACTATTAACATTTTCAAAATGCATTTTGTGAAACTGTGCTTATATATGTGTGTTGGCCAGGACAAGTTATTAATACTCATATATGATTTCTAAATTATTTTAAAATGGGTCATTAGTGTTCTGATTCAATCCATGGTAATTTTTCAGATAAAATACTCAAAAGTCATTTTCCATATGTTTAATAAGCATTGATAGCAATTATTGGCGCATATAAGCTTACTTAAAAGAAAATTTCCATGAAGAGTTGCATTCTCTTAAGTTCAGGTTTTAAACATTAAAATTAAACTGGAGTTTTACAGGAAAGTTCCTAGACCTTGGTTTCTAATAGCGTAGTATGGACACCTGTCTCATTATGTCCTAAGCTTGAAGAGGAGCGTCTTTTAATGGTGTAGTCAGTAACCTGCTGAATGATCAGTTACATACTGTTTCTCTATACAGAATCACACAGAATTACCAGGTTGGAAGTGACCTCTAAGATCATCAAGTCCAACCCATGCCGTACACCTCAACTAAACCATGTCATCAAGTGCCATATCCAGTCTCTTTTTCAACACATCCAGGGATGGTGACTCTACCACCTCCCTGGGCAGACTGTTCCAATATTTTATTATTCTTTCTGTGTAAAACTTCTTCCTAATATCCAACCTGTACCTTCCTTGGTGCAGTTTGAGACTGTGTCCTCTCGTTCTGTCCGTTGCTGCCTGGTGAAAGAGACCAACCCCCGCCTGTCTACAACCTCCTTTCAAGAAGCTGTAGAGAGTGATAAGGTCACCTCTGAGTCTCCTATTCTCCAGGCTAAACAACTCCAATTCTCTCAATCTCTCCTCATAGGGCTTGTGCTCCAAGCCCCTCACCAGCCTCATTGCCCTCCTTTGGACGCGCTCAATCATTTCCACATTCTTCTTAAACTGAGGGGCCCAGAACTGGACACAGTACTCAAGGTGCGGCCTCACCAGCACCGAGTACATGGGAAGAATAACCTCCTTGTTTCTGCTGGCCACACCATTCCTAATACAGGCCAGGATGCCATTGGCCTTCTTGGCCACCAGGGCACACTGCCAGCTCATGTTCAGCTGGCCGTCTACCAATACTCCCAAGTCCCTTTGTGCCTGTACACTGTCCAGCCACACTGTCCCCAGCTTGTAACAATGCAGAGGGTTTTTGTGGCCAAAATGTAGGGCTCAGCACTTACACTTATTAAATTTCATCTTGTTGGCCTCTGCCCATCTCTCCAAACTATCCAGGTCTCTCTGCAGAGCCCTCCTTCCTTCCAAATGATCGATACAAGCTCCCAGCTTAGTGTTGTCTGCAAACTTACTGATGAAGGACTCAATACCCTCATCCATGTCATCAGTAAAAATATGGAACAAAACCAGTCCCAGCATAGACCCCCTGAGGGACACCACTGGTGACAGGCCACCAGTTGGACGCAACACCATTTACCATCACGCTCTGGGCCCGGCCATCCAGCCAGTTCCAGACCCAGCAAAGAGTGCTCCTGTCCAAGCCATGAGCTGCTAGCTCTTCCAGGAGTATGCTATGGGATGCTGCATCTTCTAATCTTAAGTAGGACTATAGCTCCAGGCCAAGCCTGGGGATTTTTTTTTTGGGACGTTTTAGAATCATGGAATCATAGAATCACTGAATAGTTAGGGTTGGAAACGACCTTAAGATCATCTAGTGCCAACCCCCCTGCCATGGGCCGGGACACCTCACACTAAACCATGTCACCCAATGCTTCATCCAACCTGACCTTGAACACTGCCAGGGATGGAGCATTCACAACTTCCCTGGGCAACCCATTCCAATGCCTCACCACTCTTACAGTAAAGACCTTCTTCCTTATATCCAATCTAAACCTCTCCTGTTTAAGTTTTAACCCGTTACCCTTGTCCTATCACTACACAGTCCCTAATGAAGTGTGCCTCCCCAGCACACTTACAGGCCCCCTTCAGATATTAGAAGGCTGCTATGAGGTCTCCACACAGCCTTCTCTTCCCCAGGCTGAACAGCCCCAACTTTCTCAGTCTATCTTCATACAGGAGATGCTCCAGTCCCCTGATCATCCCTGTGGCTCTCCTCTGGACTTAGTCTAACAGCTCCATCTCCTTTTTATGTTGAGGTCACCTGAACTGTATGCAATACTCCAGGTGAGGTCTCACAAGAGCAGAGCAAAGGGGCAGGATCACCTCTTTCGACATGCTGGTCATGCTTCTTTTGATGCAGCCCAGGATACGGTTGGTTTCTGGGCTGCAAGTGCACACTTAAACCGGCTCATGTTCATTTTATCATCAACCACCACCCCCAAGTCCTTCTCCACAGGGCTGCTCTCAATCTCCTCTCTGCCCAACCTGTAGCTGTGCCTGGGATCGCTCCAACCCAGGTGTAGGACCTTGCACTTGGCATGGTTAATCTTCATGCGGTTGTCATCAGCTCACCTCACAAGCGTGCCAAGGTCCCTCTGGATGCAATTCCTTCCCTCCAGCAGATCCACCCAATGACACAGCTTGGTGTCTTCGGCAAACTTGCTGAGGGCGCACTCAATCCCACTGTCCATGGCAGCCACAAAGATGTTGAACAAGACCGGTCCCAACGCTGATCCATAAGGGACACCACTCGTCACTGGCTTCCAGTGGGACACTGAGCCATTGACAACAACTCTTTGTGTGTGGCCATCCAGCCAGTTCTTTATCCACAGAGTGGTCCATCTATCAAATTGATGCCTCTCCAATTTAGAGACAAGAATGTCGTGTGGGACAGTGTCGAATGCTTTGCACAAGTCCAGGTAGATGACATCAACTGCTCTACCCCTGTCCATCAGTTCCGTAGCCCCATCATAGAAGGCCACCAAATTGGTCAGTCAGGATTTCCCCCTAGTGAAGCCATGCTGGCTGCCACCAAGCACCTTGTTGTTTTTCATGTGCCTCAGCATGACTTCCAGGAGAATCTGCTCCAAGATTTTGCCAGGCACAGAGGTGAGACTGACTGGTCTGTAATTCCCTGGTTCATCCATTTTCCCCTTCTTGAAAATGGGGGTTATATTTCCCCTTTTCCAGTCTTTGGGAACTTCACCTGACTGCCATGATTTTTCACATATGATGGACAGTGGCTTAGCAACTTCATTCACCAGCTCCTTCAGGACCAGCGGATCAATTTCATCAGGTCCCATGGACTTGTGCACGTTTAGGTTCTTAAGATGGTCTCAGACCAGATCCTCTCCTACAGTGGATCTAGGGTCTTCATTCTCACAGTCCCTGCATCTGCCTTCCAAGACTTGGGCATTGTGATCAGAGCACTTAGGGAAGACTGAGGCAAAGAAGTCATTAAGAACTTCAGCCTTCTCCAAAACTGGGGTAGCCAGTTCTCCTGGTAGCTTCCGGAAAGCGCCCACATTGCCCATAGTCTGTCTTTTATTTGCAATGTAATTATAGAATCCCTCCCTGTTACCTTTCACATCCCTATGTTCATCTGGTTGTATATCCTATTGCAACATCAGAAAAGAAAAGAATTACTGCTCTACATTCATCCAACTAAACATGAATGCTAATAATGATTGGCTGCTTTTCACAGTTGAAAACATTTCAAGTGTTTCATAACATTAAACAAGTGTTTTGTAACATTTCAAGTGTTATAAAATTACTGTTCTGGACTCCATTTCAGGATTATTTAAAACCAGTTCCCAGATTTGAGCAAAAGAGTAGCTTCATGCTCTCTGTGTAGAGAGCTTCATGCTCTCTGTGTAGAGAGCTTCATGCTCTCTAGTGTAGTTAGGTTGTCTCACAAACAGTAAGCTTATCTTCTAACTTAATCTGGTTTGTACCCTGTCTTCTAGCAAGGTATTTGTTTCTTTGTAGTAGCAGATCACAAATTCTAGAGGAGTTATATTTTTTTAGGTAGTTTGATACTGCATCTTAGGCTTTTGGCAGTGTATTTTGGTGATGTGTGGTATTACTTAGTTATTTTGGTGATGTGTGGTATTATTTTAGTTTGTACTGATTTACCAGCTTTCTGAGTATATAGAGCAGTTTGCTGGAGAAGGCAGTCTCTGAATATATTTCAGCATTTTGTTATCTAAATATAAAATGAATCAGATTTCTTTCTGGTTTTGTATGTATGCCTCATTATATAGCACAGGAATGAAAGAAACCAGTGAATCTCTTGATAAACATCAGTTTAAAAGAACCAAAATAAATATAACCACTTTCTAGGTGGTTTTATGGCTTTGTACACATATCCATTGTAGTTTCTCACATATCCTTATGACGCAAAAAGATGCTTTTGTCTTCATCTTACTGTGTGTAGTTATTGATCACAAAATATTCTCAGATAGCTTTGAATGAAGTTGTTTGTTTCTTGTGCCTTTTTAGTGTATCCATGAATCCAGAAATAAAACTAAAAGAAGTCTTCAGGAAAGTGAAGTGCACTGAAAATCTTCATCAGCAAAGAACAGATAAAGCACTGGAGGTATCATATAATTATCATCTTAGTGCTACTTAGACTATTGTTAATCCATGTTAGAGGAAAAAGATTAAAATTTTGCTGAGAAATGTTTCTGGGAATTATGTACAATAAAACTTCTTTCATTGGTCCTGGGTTTTACTTTCTTTTTAATCTTATTTGTAAGATTAAAAAAAGACATTTGGTTTGGGCTGCTTCCTACAGAAGTGGCAGAAAATTAATGTTCAATTTCTGGGATTTCTTCAGGAGTCTTTAAAAGATCATGACTTTCCTTTAAACACTAGTTAACAAAGAAGAGCAATTTAAGTGAAAACTTAGTACTTTTGAAGTGTGGATTGCACGGTTCAGGAGAAATACTGAAAAAGTAATCCCAAAGATCTTGAAACCCGAATGCAAATGGAAGAGACCAAATGCATTCCTCCCCTAGTACTGCTTGAAAACTGGCTCAAAAATTCCGCATTTTGAAAAAACAGCGATGCTGGTTTGTACTGTGATCCTGTGCTTTCTCACCTGTTTCCTCTGCATTT
>NDXB01017209.1:0-30593 GCA_002631895.1 Agapornis roseicollis | reverse complement strand
GAGGGCAAGCCAGGGGGGTTGAATGAGTGAACGAGCTGCGTGGGTTTAAACCACGACACCACCAAATAAAAAACTTAATACTTCTTTATTTATTTGGGTGGGGGTTTTTACCCTTTGGTATGGGAAAACCACATGCGTATTCCTTCTGCTACTCTGCTTGAACTAAAAGTCCTTACTTGCCCCGTTGCTGTCACTCAGGAGAGGAGCTTCTGGCTGGACATAAACAGTATTCCTCTAATCACTTCAAGGACCATTGGAGAATGACTGCACTGTTTTATTTAATACCCTGCTCAAGAGCAAAACCCCCTACTGAGAAGCAAGGAGCAGACCATACACTCTTCTTTCATGCCTACAGAGGCAATTTAAATGACTAAAATATCTGTCTCTGACTGGCTTCTTTGCCCATATTCAGAGCTGGCCAAACATGCTCCAGCCCAGAAGACATGTGCCCTGTGCACTAGGGTGGCACTGTGCCCAAGGTCATAGGCATTGTCACTCAGCCCACTGGCCTTGGCAGATCCAGGATAACAAGAGATGTCAGAAGGATAAGGAGAGATGCTAAAAGCAGAAGAGTATGCACATGTTGACATAACCAATATGTTTTTCAGTAAAGGCAAACTCTAAACACAAAACCACAAGTGTACAGATGGATGTTTNCCAAGGTCATAGGCATTGTCACTCAGCCCACTGGCCTTGGCAGATCCAGGATAACAAGAGATGTCAGAAGGATAAGGAGAGATGCTAAAAGCAGAAGAGTATGCACATGTTGACATAACCAATATGTTTTTCAGTAAAGGCAAACTCTAAACACAAAACCACAAGTGTACAGATGGATGTTTTTATTGATGCAATGATTCAGTACAGGCAAATCTGTGAGGTGTTAAGTAACAACATTTTTTTTTGTGTGTGAAATAAAAAATAAGAGCGGTAAATGACAAATTGTCAGGAATAAGACCCAAGTTCCCAGCTAAAGGTATTGAGCAGATTCCGTGAAATGCAAACCAAAAGAAGAATAGAAACTGTCAGACACAATTAACAGAGCCTTCTACTGCCTGTGTCTAATGTTGAAAAATTATGAGACATCCACAGGGAGACAGCTGTTAGATGCTCAGAGATACTGTTACTGACCTCAGTAGGAAAGGTTAACATGAACCACAAATCTGAATATCATCAGCGTGCTTATGATAATGAAAGCCATATGATGCAATCAATGCTTCAAGGAGATTTAAATTTAATGAAAGATCTGAAAGGCTCAGGACAGAGCCCCAAGGCTGACTGACACTCACAGAGTTTACAACTGAAAAAAGCTTGATCAGCATGTGGCATGGAAGGGTGGTTATAGAGTAAGACCCAAATCTCACCCCAACCCATGGAGCTTCTTGGATGACAACTGTAGAAGTGATGCCAAAGGCAGCTGCTCAGCTAGGTAAACCTGAAGAAAATACTCAGAATGTCACTCAAGATCCTCGTTTCCCCACAACAACAGGCCTAAAAATACAAATCCACCGGGTTATATGCTAAACAAATGGTCAGTTTGAAACAACATATGCTGAAGGATGTGTTGAAGGGAAGACCACAAAAATAAGTGCAAGTTTTAATGGACTATAAGACGCTTGGTTACAATTGTAATGGGATCTTCATATCACGCTTGGAATGTGAAAAACTGAAGTCTGGTGTGAATCCAGAATGACTCACTGAAATAATAAAAATGAGACTTTTTAACATAGTTTCCTTCTCTGACAGTTCATATCCTTAAATTAGGTCCATCACAGCACGGATAAATAATCTTTCACCATTCTAACAATTAATTCCTTAGCTGTTGGTCCCCTAACCTGACAAAAGAACATGTTATGCTCCTGGCAAACAATAAATACATTGACATATTAGTTTTGGTTTGAACTCTGATGTAGACTCCCAATAAGAAGACTTAAGGTACATATAATTGTATGTAAAGTTTTACATAATTTCAGTCATGCATTGCTGCAATGAGTTCCTGAATATTCAAAAGGTCAACAAACATTTTCTTTTACTGAGGCATATTTCTATGACTGCAGTGGTCAGCTCTGTCACTAAGATTTTTTAAAAGCTCTGAGGTAATTTGAAAGCTAGGCTGAGCTACACAATTTATAAAGAGTGTAGAGGGAACAGTCATTCACAGACAAGGAAATTACTAATTGGACTGGACTACCATTCAGCAGTATGTATCAGAGATACTATTTTTTTGTCAGTGACTTTAAAGGATGCAGAAGTGCTGTAAGAAATTTGCTTCAGAAATACAATTCCAGTCTCTCTGAGAGGATACAGACATCTCTGGAAATTTCAGAATCCCAGAATCCCAAACTAGAAAAAATTCAGCACAAAATTGGATATACTATTCAGTAATTTACACCCATCCTGTTTTAGAAAACCTGACAGACAATTGATAATTCTGTGTTTGATTTGCTGTATATAGTTTTCACAGTTAAACTTCACAGGTAAGATTTTTGTAGCACATTGATGTGACTGTGCATCTGTTTGTTTTGTTCTGTTTCTAATTAAGTTTTTCCCCAAAAAAACAACTCAGAAAACACTTATAAGATATTTTTTTTAGATGTGAAAGGAATCTTCCAGGAAAAGTCTCATAATAATAATAATAATAATAATAACAAAGTTCACAAAGTTTCACAAACCTGAAAATCCTAGCAGTGGCTGGATTGCTAACACTTACTGTCTCACCATTACAGTACTTGCACACCATTATAGCATGTAGCAAGAAACAACCAGCTACTAGTCCTGGTAAATTTCTAGCCTAGTCCCACTTGCAAAAGCCTAGTGTCCTTATTGGTAGAGCAAGTCATCTCTAGTTGCAGTTTCTTCACTTTAAGCTCCTGAGCCTGGAAAATTTGGCTTCTGGGATTCCAGGCATTGTGACAACACCTCTCACGTTATCTTGGGTCGTGTGCTGAATGCCTGCCCTATTGAATGGTTCCCCATGTGTGTAGGCATACATGTGTGTATGTGCGTGTGTATACTTTCATTTGTTTAATAGTTTATTTATGTATGCAAAAGCATTTTCAGTACAACTACATTATTAATCCATTCTTTATATATTATATATGTAGACAGAAGAGCAAGGACAAAATTATGAGCAATGCTTCAACAGGCTAGCTTGAATCCATTTCTCTGTAAGCATGCATAAAATACGTGATGGTGTGCTATAAATACTTGGGATTTTTTATGGAGAGGGATTTGTCAGATGACCTACATGGAGCCTGAACAATCTATGAAGAACATGTGCAGCTAACAAAGGCAGCTCCTCATTGGAGCCTGAGCCCCATGGTGGCACATGGAGGAGCAGTTAGTGGCAGCAGTGGAAGACTCCCTCCTGTGCGGATGGAGGCCCCCATCTGCATGACCATCTGAGGAAGAAAAAGAAGTCAAGACTTCAAATGATCATAGAAAAGGGAGTCCTCTGAGATTTGGAGAAAAAATGCAGCAGAAAGATGAAGAAAGAATGTTTGTGGAGAGCAAAGGTGACTGTAGGGACACATTCTGAGGAGGAAGAGAGATGTAAGTGGTAACTAACAGAAAGAATTCATCTGCCTTTCATTTGGTACTGAAAAAAAAGGTCCATGATATACTCTTAGACATGTTGTCAGATAAAAAGTAATTCAAAATTAGAATGGAAAATTACGACAGATTTACAACATAATTATACAAAATCCCAACCAAAGCTGTGAAGAGTCATGGGGAACAACCAAGGGTAGCCATTGCTGAGAGCAGCTAGATTTAGATTTGATACACTGTAGAGAGAAATGCCTTTTGGTCCTGAGTGCAAGGTGGATTTCTTTTACTTTCTTGTCCCCTGTGGTATGTCTCACTAGAAGAATGTGACAACTGATACAATAATAAAGATAAACAATAGTCAGCTAAAATTATCTAGAAGGATAGTCACACATCAACTGCAGGACCCCAAGCAGGGCCACAGAGGTCTTGCCATTCTTGATATTGCCTTACTATATAACTCACCACAAAACGGGGAGATGTCGGCCCCTTGGGTGACCATAGCTTTTGCTGGGAGCACTGATCCCTTTTTGTGCACATGCAGTGGCTAGCTACTTAGTTAACAGGCTAGCTAAATTTTTTTCCCTTCAGAAAAATGGATTTTTGGCAGTGTGGTGACTAGTGACAGAAGATAAGGAACTGTGCAGTGTAGGAAGCTGTATGCGTAACATATCTGTGTACAAGTCAGTTTTGTGTGTGTGAATGTGTCTATCTATCTATCTATCTACCTATCTTTATCTAACTGTATCTATTAGCTGTATTTTCACTTCTGTTTAAGTATAGTGGGATCAGTAATCAGTAAAGACCAGTTACAGCTCACATTCAAAAACTGAATATTTTTGAATTAAACCTGAGACCAGCCTGCTGCAAAGAACTCTCATCTTTGCAGAAGAAATAAACTAAATGCGACAGGAACTCACAGGGGCAGAACTTTCAGTTGGTCTGGTAGGTATTAACCATCTTACTACCCCAGCATAATGAAACTCAATCAAACACAATGAAACTCTAGAAGCCCCTAGGATTATGTGAGTTGTCTCCTCAAAGCAGATTTGTACTCTCCCTGGCTGGTGAAAGCCAGTGCAAAAACCACTGTCTGCTGCTAATGGAAATTATCAACACTTCCTTCAAAGAAGCCAGCTTGTCAAGCTCCCAGAAAACTGCCATAGTTTCAAAAAGAACAGGGAAGTTAGAAAAGCCACATCACCCATTTTCTTATATCCAACCTGGGAAAGGCAGAGAATGAAAAGCATGTGACAATCTGCCAACATGCTTCATAATTGGGCTGAACTTTTCCTCAAGGTGCTTTATAATATAACTTGGGGTTGACATCTTAAAGCTCCTATTGTTTGGCTCTCTGCAGCTCCAGAACTGCAAAGTGTAAGTTCAAGAGTCCCACCTGGAGTAATTTGCATTACCATGGTTTTAACTATTCCTCCTTAACAAAAGTCCATGACTCCTGGCAGGCAATAATCTTTCTAGCCCAAATGTTCTTTTCTTAATGTTTTCAAAATATAAAGATACTATTTAGGATTGTGTTGGGATGCTATGTCATGTCGAGCCCACAGAAGGCTGATAATTCTCTGGTGTAGCCAGAAATATTGTAAAATTGCTTTTCCCTCTAAGGGGAATCAGCATATGGAGGAAAAGCTGCTGACTCAGACTATAAATGCCAGACTTAAATAATGCTACCTGGAAGAAAAAAATGAATTACCTGAAATACCACACTCCAGTTACGAAATGGATGGAAGTGGATGCATTTGACAATTGCCTGGACAACTTATGTTAGCAGTGAAAATATGCCTTATTTTAATCACCAGCAATGAAATGAATGTCATCTAGTTTAAGTTGACCTAAAACAAAGTTGTGCATCTAAGCTAATGACCTACACTAGCTCTTTATTCTGTTGTCTTACAGACATTTATGAAAGGTGATTCATCCCACCCTGGGTATTCAGTAGAGGGTAGAATAATCAGTCTTCAGAAGTGTCTGTCCTTCTCCCTTGGCTATAGCAGAAAGTTAAATGTTAGTTTAGGCTAAATGATTAGCTTTTAATTGGTAAGCGGGATTAATCCCAGTTCATTTTAAAACTTCCCTGGCTACAACATGCTTAATGCCTTCCCATGAATTCTTTAACACTCTTTACTACTGCCTAGAGGTGAAAATAAGGCATGTTTCATGGTTTGGAACAGAGGCATACTGGAGCCACCCTTTAGCTTAACTTTCTCCTGGGTTCTGGTTTGTGGCTATGGCTGGTTTGAAACATGGATTTTACTCTTTAGTGGTAACAATGAGCTAGGTCTTACAGAAATACAAAGATGTCCTAAGCAAAGGCCCTAAAACAAATGAGATGTTTTTTTAATCTGGGGTTCTGTTATGTAGAGCTTTATGGTGTGAAGGATAGTGATTTTCCTGCTTTTTTTGAGGGCATAAGATGGAACCACAGACATTTATGGCCATGACCTGTCTTATGGGATAAGGATTAAAAATAATACTAGATTGAGATAAGATTTTTAAAATTATGAACAAGTTAGATGCCTGATCAAGAATGTCACATGAGAAAGAGTGCAAATCACTCTACCTTCTGCCTCTGGCCTTGTCTTCCTTTCACTCTTTCACTTCATTTTCAGCTCATGCAGAATTTTCTGTATTTCAATAACACTTTTTTGCCCCCGAATTTGGCTTTCAGTGAGAATCCACTTCAATAATAATGATCAAATTATTTTCTCAATAGTGGTACATTAAATTGCAACTGTGTAGTACTAGTTTAGATCACAATTCTTCCTAATTTTTTGTGTAAATCTGGCGCTTCCTACCATCATTGTGCAGCACCTGGGAAAGTGAATCACTGACCCTTCCTAGAGAACACAGCTTCAAGTTTCTGTTACTGTTTTATAACAGTAGTAATGTAAGAATTTATTGCTGACCTGATGTGCAGGAACAAAATCTTACTACTAAATAAAGCTATTAAACCCTCGGATTTTTCCCACATAGGAGATCAAACTTACATTAGCCAAATTTCCCTGGCACTACTAGTCAGTATTTAATTGAGAACAGCCCTAAGGAGAAAGTCTTGGGGATGCTGGTTGATCAGAAGCTAAAAGTGACCCAGCGATGTATGCTTGCAGCCCAGAAAGCCAACCCCATGCTGAGCTGCATCAAAAGAAGCATAACCAGCAGGTCAAGGGAAGTGATTCTCCCTCACTACTCCACTCTCATGAGACCACACCTGGAGTCCTGCATTCAGCCCCGGGACTCCCAACACATGAGGAACACGGGCCTGTTGGAACAAGTCTGCAGGAGGGCCACAAAGATGATCAGAGGGCTGGAGCACCTCTCCTATACAGACAGGCTGAGAGAAATGGGCTTGTTCAGCCTGGGAAAGAGAAGGCTCTACAGGTTGGACAAAGAGGAGATTGAGAGCAGCCCTGTGGAGGAGGACTCGGGAGTGGTGTTCGATGAGAAAATGAACATGAACCAGCTTCAGTGTGCGCTCGCAGCCCAGAAAGCCAACCATATCCTGGGCTGCATCAAAAGGAGCGTGACCAGCCGGTCGAAGGAGGTGATCCTGCCCCTCTACTCTGCTCTCCTGAGACCTCACTTGGAGTATTGTGTGCAGTTCTGGTGTCCTCAACATAAAGAGGACATGGAGCTGTTGGAACAAGTCCAGAGGAGGGCCACGAGGATGATCATGGGGCTGGAGCATCTCCCATATGAAGACAGGCTGAGAAAGTTGGGGCTGCTCAGCCTGGGGAAGAGACCTCCTAGCAGCCTTCCAGTATCTGGAGGGGGCCTATAGGGATGCTGGGGAGGGGCTCTTCATTAGGGACTGCAGTGACAGGACAAGGGGTAACGGGTTCAAACTTAAACAGGGGAGGTTTAGATTGGACATAAGGAAGAAATTCTTTCCTGTTAGGGTGGTGAGGCACTGGAATGGGTTTCCCAGGGAGGTTGTGAGTGCTCTATCCCTGGCAGTGTTCAAGGCCAAGTTGGACGAAGCCTTGGGTGACATTGTTTAGTGTGAAGTGTCCCTGCTTATGGCAGGGGGGTTGGACCTAGATGATCTTAAGGTCCTTTCCAACCCTAACTATTCTATGATTCTATGTTTCTATGACCTTAGAGCACGTTCCGGTGCCTAAATGTGGCCTACAAGAAATCTGGAGAGGCGCTTTTTACAGGTATATGTAGTGATAAGAAAAGGGCGAATGGCTTTAAACTGAAAGAGGGCAGATTAAAATTATATGTATGGAAGGAGTTCTTCACTATGAGGGTGGTGAGGCACTGGAACAGATTGCCCAGAGAAGCTGTGGCTGCCCCATCCCTGGCAGTGTTCAAGGCCAGGTTGGATGGGGCTTTGGGCAACCTGGTCTAGTGGAAGGTGTCCCTGCCCTTGGCAGGGGGTTTGGAACTATATGCTCTTCCAACCCAAGCCATTCTATGATTCCATGATTACATGATTTAATGCCATTGTATAGAACTATATGGTTTGTCCATATATCCTGGGAGACATTGTGTCTGGAAAGTGTTTTTATTGCAATTCAGTGCATCCTAGATATTACTATCAAAGCTTAAACGTCACTCTATCAACAGCACTTGTTAAGGAAAATCACCTGGTGTATATACAGCAAAGGCTATTGGATTTCCCTTTCACAAAAGATGTTTTAACAATGGACCAGCTTTTTATAGCTGAGATTAAAATTGAGAATATGAGAAGCAGAGAGAGGTGCTCTTCTGTTTATTGAATTATCTGATTATTTAAACGGGAGGGGGAAAAGATAATTTTCTCCAAAATGCCTTTTTTTTTTTTCCTCCCCAAGCAAGCATAAGGCCAAGTTCTAAAAACATTATTCTTCTAAGAAGTTTTCCACCTCCACTGTTTCAGGTGTGCCTATTTCTCAAAAAGGGATTTTGGATTTGTTGAAATCTTGAATTGTGTTTTTTTTTTTTTTTTTTTTTTTTTTTTTTTCCATGTAAAGCTAACACCAGATTAATTAGAAGTGGAATTATGGTAAGATTTACTTTTAAAATCATAATTCATGACTAGAACAATTATAATACAAAAACTCTCCATCCACTGAAATCTTTTAACCCACCTCTAGTGCACTTTTAGGAGACTTGCTTACACTGGAAGGTACTGGTTAAAATCAACAAATTAAGGTGTGTTTTAATGCCAAGGGTAATATAAGCCCAGGGCCAGCTCTGTGAGGCTCTGCTGTGAACCTGGCTCTGTGCTGCTCCTGCAGAAGTGCTGATGAGGGGGTCCATGAGCTCCCTCCTAAGCTAAAGCTACAGAAGGCTGTAAAACTGGGTGGATGTGGTACGCAGAGAGGCAGCTGGTGCAACTGAGCAAGCTAAAGCTTCAGCCATGCAATGACGGATGGCACTTCCCTGCCTGACAGAAGGCTGCATGGCCAGCAGAGCTTTGCCAGTGAGAGGTGAGTACATGAGCACTTACTAGCCAATAAATACATGCTGTGTATTCACAAACTGCAGATAGTCCTTCCTTAAGTCTTTGCACAGTCTAGCTATCTATCTGCATGAAATGTTCATTTATTTAGGCAAAATATTAGAGGTAGGTAATATATAGTGTGAATATAGACATATTTATTTACAGAATCTATGCCCTGATTTACTAATAGGATGGAATAAAAGTGTTCCTCAAATGGCTTAAGGCCCTCATCAAGGTTCTGCAAGCATCTTTGCCTCCCAGACACAGCTCATCCTACTACTGAGCACTTCACAAGGTATGAAGTGCTAACCTGGCAGCATCTGGCCTGTGGACACTGAAAAGAAAGAAGAGGAGCCTTCTGCAATTTAAACAGCTTCACAGTGAAAATTATGAGATTCTTAGCAAGTAGAGCCCATTAAAGATTGCTTGACGTGTTATAGCTGTTGACTGATGAGGAATCACAGCATTCACATACCTCTGCAGTTTCTGATCTTAAATTAAAATTAAAATTGATCCTGGAAAAAAAAAAAATACTTTTTGAACCTTGACAATTTTTTCTTTATTTATTTATTTTTATTTTTTTCTGTTAAAGCACAAGAAAAGAAATCTCCATAGCAGATGGGGAGTTGGATCCAATTCACTGATACAACTCTGGAAAAAATGTGAGGCTACTAATTTGTGGGGTTTTTTTAAAAGAAGCAAATTTGGAAAAAAATAGTTGTTATGTCTTGTTGCCAGGACACTTAATAATGTTTTTGTTTCAAATCCATTTTGTAAAGACTTAGCTTGTATTTCACTTATGTCGATGGATGAGATGTTAACTGAAGCATGGATGCATATACAGTTAGAGAAGACCCACACTCTGGGAATGTCATCTGTAAGCCTGCCTCAGCTGGAAAAGTACATGGCTCAGCTAGCATGGGAGTTCTGTTGCAACAAAGCAATTCACTTCTTCCACTTTGCCTCCTAACTTGGGAAAGTCCAACATTAACAGAACTCTACGGCTTCCAGACCACAACTGACTTGTATATGGTCAGCTTAAAAACTGGGCATTTGCCAAAGTGGACATACCTGAAAGAGAACATAATTATGTGTGTCATTGGCCCTTGCTGCACAGATGGTCTCCCTGCTAATGCTGAAGGCAACATGCAACCATCATTAATTTTGATACCCACACGTGCATGGCACGTGGGAGACAAGCCCCAAACTGTGAGAGCCGTCAGAGTACATAGAGGTCAACAGGAGCCCCCGGCTGGGGCTGACACCCTGGCAGTAGTGCTGCAGAAGATGCCTCCCCCCAGGGCTCTCCAGGCTGTAAGCAGGCAGGACGGACAGCCAGCCAGCCAGATCTGGCAGCTGCATCCTGAGCGCAGAAGTGGCTTCTGTTAGGGGTGCAGAAAGAATATTTTGCTTCTCTCATGCGGAGCGTCTGGTCCCCCAGCAAACACAAATCAGTCTACCCCTCTGCAGCACGTGCGGAGGACAGCAGCATGAGGCCATACCAAACCTCTGTGTACCTCCAGCCATCGCACTAATAAAGATCTGGCCTTTAATAAGTCACACAATGTAGATGGAGGAATTTGTGCCTTCTAGTTTATACTTCTTTAAGTGTGATAAGGGGCCCTGTTAGATTCTTCTGTGAAAGTAAAAATAACTACAGCTGACTGTTTCTTTTTCCTTATGCATATTCTTTTCTTATTGTAAGGTTCTCCATTTGCAACACAGTGCTATCAGATTCCCTATGGTATGAGATATCTTTTCATGTTTTCTTTTCTTTTCTTCCTAGATTAGGCTAGTGATTTGTTGTATCCACTAAGGACTTTTCTAAACTCAGATGGGTGTGTGAATTCCCTTTCTTTCCTTTCTGCCTTTTTTCAAAACTCAAGAGAGCACCAGTAATTCAAATGCAAGCAGCAGTCCTGGGAATGGCTTCTGACTCACTGTAATTACTGGCACAAAGGCAGTTAAATAGAGCTACTGATAAGTCTGCTGTGAGGAGGATAAAGCAAAGAGAAAAGATTCTTCTCCTCCTTCCCATTGTACATAAAATAACTGTATTCTAAAAGGACAGGAAATAAATAAAATGAAACTTCTGGGGTTTTTGTATACCCAAGAGAATCTACCAAAACCAGGGGGTCAAAGTTCAGCAGTAACATAAAACTGAATGAGCAGAGATTCCATTACAGATTAAAATGACAAAATTATGGTCAATTAATATAGTTTAACCAAGAAATGACCCAGTTGTTAACTATGGGCTGTTTTATGTGTTCAGAGTACATTGCTTGCTGCTCTGGTGAAGTCATGCCTCCTACAGATCCTGTGGAATATCTGCTAGCCCCCATCTCCCTTGTCCTGGGGTTTCTCAAATGGCATTAGACACCTATGCTTAGGCACTAGTCACTTCCTTGTTGGCATTTAGGTGTCTTCATTTTGAGCTACGTATCTCATAGAATATCTGCTTCCTCTTTCATCTGCTCTGAAATGGTTTGTTTCTTTGTTTTATACTGTATATAAAGCTGGAGAAAACATTTGGGCTTTGAAAAAGACAATTATTTTTAGAATAACTGTCGTCATTGTCAGCTCCCCGTGTGTCTGTTCATGTAAAATAAATCGGTAAGTACCAAGAAAATAGCTTTAAAATGAGCAGCAGTTAACATGTATTTATCAAGAACAAATATATCTGACAAATCTTATTTCCTTCTACAGTAGGGTAACCAGATCTGGAAAGAGATGAGAGGCAGTACTTGTCACAGAGTTAGTACTTAGTGAAGCTTCTAGCACTGTCCCCTTGACAATCTTAGAAGCAAACAAGGGAAATGTTATAAGACTGGAACTATCAGAAGCAGGTCTGAGTCATTAGAAAAACTCTGCTCAGAGAGTAGCTATCATTAAATTCATTGTCATAACAGTGGCACTTCCTCAGAGGAAGAGGGGGTCTGTCTCAGGCTGAACACTTTTTGGTTAGGTCTCAGACACCCCAAAGAGGTGGAACAGAGGATATATTTATTACATTCGCAGCTGAAACAAAGCCAGACTGTAAATTCATTGCAGTACAGGACTGAAAACAAACCTGATCCTGACAAGGTGGGATTAAAAACACACATGGTCCTGACAAGGTGAAGACAGACTGGAAGTAGCTCTCCTGAATTGTCTACAGGGATTGCAAGACTGAGATGGTATGGTATTCAACATTGCCATGGTATCATGAGAAAGGCAAGCACTATACTGGGGTTTGAAGACTTGAAAGATGATTGTTTTTGTTCTTTTGCTCTGAACAGCTGCTGAAGTTTTGCACCAAATTTTGCATGCATTTTCAGGCACTGCTTTTGTAGTAGCAGCAATGTAGATCCACTGAAAATAATCCACAATTATATGAATTTTGGAAGCAACAAGGAAGCAATACAGATCATGTCAAAACTCCAAAAACATAATTTGTGGGGAAAAACTAAATCAACTAGGGCTTTTAAACTAAAAAAAAAAAAAGATAAAAAAAAACCAAACCTGTAGGGGATGTGGTATCAGTCTTCAAGCCCAGAGAGTGAAATGTTGCTTAACTGCTGTGTTTGGATGTTTATAGCTCTTGGTGCCAGAATTAGCTTCAGTTAAGCTCATTTAGTAGGCCCACGTGTGCTGCAGTTAAACCTCTTTATCAATGTTGATATGACACAACACTGTAATGGGGTTCCACGCCCAGCCTGAGAAGGGCAAGGATGTGCTCTTTACACTGGGATTCAGCATTCTCAGCACTTGGGCTTGGACATGGCCTAGCCCTGCCTGGGAGCATTGATAGAGCACCATTGCAGGACTGCAATAGTTGCAGGCACACTGAATTCACTGAGAGTTTCCCTTGACTAAAACGATTGCAAAACATGCTAATTCCAGGAATGATTAAATACGTACCATGTCATGCCTCTGCCGGGAGAAAGTGTTGAGTTTATAAATCTTGTATTGTAATTGGTTCATATACTTTATATTATTTTCATTTTCAGTAATAAAAGGTGACTTAATAGGTGTGATTCTTCTAACATGAGCTCGCAAAGCAGTTCTGAGCAGGTTTGGATAGGGTATTTCTAAGGCAAGGCTGCAGGAATGTGATGAAAAGTTGCCTTTCAGCTAAAAGGGAAATAATTTTATTTTTTTTTAAATATTACTGTCTGGAATTTGTGAGTCAGAAATAATCCCAAAACTACGTTGATTCTGAGGGAGAGAAAAAATAATCTGAACTTTATTTTACTCATCTTGCCCACAGTTTATTAATCCCAATAAAGACTCTCTTTGTTCTTTCCCTTACCTGTGTACCTCTCCAGATTTAGCTTTGACTTTAATAGTTCTACATGACAATAAGATTTTGCTCCAAAACTGCGTCACCTCCTGTGAAATTATGTGAGGAGAAAGCTTGAGTGAGCAGGGAAGAGTGGCTTGGTTTCAGGAAGTCACCTTGATTCCATGTGAGGGTGTGAGGCTGAGAGCCCTTCCCTTCCTCTTGCCAAGAAGGCTGCTATCCTTGGTCATAAAAAACTCAGGCAAATCTACTTGTGTTCACCTAAAGTTATCCTCACTAGAGATTTCACTGTTTTCTTCATGGCTATTACTGGGATAAATTTCCGGAAAGCTGCCTCCAGCTGCATACACCATGTGATTTCCCTGCAGTGCGAATTCCCTATTGAGATAGTGATTCATAAACAAATTACTAGTCTGTTGACCATTATCTTAAATAAGTCTTAACTGCCACTCTTACTTTTGTTAAAAGTGATTTTGACCAAATTAAAATAATTACTGAAAGTGACAAGTTTACTTTAGCAGAAATTAAGAGGTAGAGTTAACATTCTTTATTAGAAAAGCAAGACACATTCATACAATCCAAAACTTACTAATAAGTTGATTCTTGTCATATCCGCAGTTTCCTTAGCCTGATAGAAGCAAATCACCAACAGATGGCTAAAGCACCATGTTTTATAACTCAAATAATCTAGATTACACATTCATTTATGTATATCCCACAATACATCTGCAGTATCTTATTCAAATAACTAAGCATCTATTTGTTTATATTTACATAAATTCCATATTTTAACACCATTCAGAAAACAATAACTTTCCAGAGATTTAGTCAAAATCCTTTAGGATTACAGTGACTGTAGTTACATTTCATTAACATCCTTGATAGTAAGACCTCGCCAACCTTGGCAAAACTTCCTCATCACCCAGCATCAAACGTCCTCACCACCCTTCAGACACATTCCATTCCAGCAATTCAGCACAAAACCGTCCATCCATCCATCTTTTAACCATTTAACCAGTGCCTGCTTCTGTGTAAAAGACAAATCAACCTTACTTCTGCCAGATCAACCCACTAAAATCCCAAACCTACAGGCCTCACAGGTTCACAGTGCCCTCTTAGCTACATCATTTACCAAAAACTTTGGTAGGGTCAACTATAGCTGGAAAACTGTTCCTGCCATGGTATTGTAAGGGCCCACAGCTTGTAAGTTCTTTATTGCTGGCTGTTTTAGGCAGCAGAAATGAAGGAACATTTTGTTCAAACAGTGAAAAGTAACAAAAGTAATGAAGCAAGTTCCCATCACCAGTGAAAATAAATTAGTTTACAAGCTGTCTCCAGTTTAATAGCCATTGATGTTACAAATCACAAAGATAAGAAGAAAGACTGTTGTTTTACAAAAGTTTTTCATGTTGTGTTGTTTCCTGCTGTTGAATATTCCAAATCTATTTCTTTTTTTTTTTTTATAATGGGTAAAAAAAGAAACGTTCCGAGTTCTTTCTTGACTTGTATCTCAGTTCCTTTATTTCCTGCTACTCCTCCCAACCCTGAGACCGCTAAGCAAGATAGGCTAGTGCAGTTTCACAAGTTATTCCATACTCCCTGTGAATTGAAATTCTGAGATTGGTCCCTCCAAAGCACATAAGACTGTGTCGGTCCTGTCCATATACTTATTTTCACTGTGACTTGAACCCTATTAAATCCCTCTTTGCCAAGCCATTTCCAAAATATTTGCCTAGTTTGGGTTATTTTCTGTCAGTTTTCCTTAGTTATTCTTCCTAGAGCACTAATCCTTTTCCCATCAGAAAGTGCTTCCTGCAGAAACTCTCACCTTTTATTTGAGCAATTCTTTTTCTGTCACCTTGAAGAGCACCACTAATCTTTACTATAATATTTCTCCAGCCTGAGTAATTTCCTTCCCTTTTATAAAGCACAAGCAGTTAACAATACTTTGCATGTGAATGGTATTTTCATCTGTGCAGTCTATTAACCTGATGTATGAATCACACCTCACCACAGAATCAGTAGATAAATACTCATGCTGTTTAGACACAGATAAAAAGAAACCTCTGAAAGTAACCTACACAGTGTAAAGAGGTGGGTCTAAGATAAAGCCCTGGAAAAGAGATACTCACATCCGTCCACAGAGTATTTTTCTCTCACCATTACGATTTTCTGGATGGTAGCCATCCAAAACAATCTGCCATGAATATCAAAAAGACTCTCAGTTATGCTTCAGAGAGCCAACCCTATTTCCTTTGCAGAACATGCAAATAAATTACATAGTAAAAGCAGTACTTTTGACCTTAGCATTTGACTTAAATGTTAAAGAGCCAGCACTTCTTAGCTCTCTCTTATACATTCGTTTTTACTTACAATTATTGCTACTTTACCATTAGAAGAGAATTATGCTGAGGACCTCTTGATGTCATAAAAAAACCCCTGTTTGGCACAGGCACTGTGAGTTTAATACTTGTATTCAGTCTATCATATTGATACATGCTTACTATTGTGAAGAATGAATGATGCAGCCACGTCAACAGGTTCCAAACAATTCTAGCTTTGATACAATCTTACAATTACATGTTGAATTCCCAAAATGCCAGAGGAGATCTGATTGTGACATCTATTAAAACAAATTTTAGGAATAATGCTAGAACAACACCATCTATTAATATACAGCATTTTGCAGCATTGGATAGGCAACCCAATTTTGAGTCTAAAATACTTATTGCACACCATCAGTGCAATAGACTGCATACAAGCACATATAACCTCCAACGTGGTTTGTTCTGTGGTCAAACAGATGCATTTTTATTTGTTGATTTTGCCTGGATGACCATATTACTGAAGCATTATTATAAATTACTTGCTTTATAAAAACAAGGGCTAAGGGGCTAGAACAGTCTTTGGTTATGGGAGAGAGCTATGTTTAGTATGACTTTGACTTTCAGTATTTTCCATTGTTCATACTCAAGAAGCACAATGTAAACTTCACTGAAGCCAAAGAAAAAATGCCTGCTTGCTTCAGCACAACAAGGTTTTTTAAGTCAGAAGAGGTCTATAAATTTATGTATTATATCCAAAGAAATGGATTTACTCTATAATGACCACTATAAACTGTTGATATCCCATATGCTACATACATAGAGTGGTAGTCTTTTGATCTGCCTTTAGGTATCTAAAAGGCAGGTATTGAGTACATGTCAGCTGTTTGTGATTCCTCATACACCTAATGGTGAAAGATCGATCACAGAATGGGATCCTTCCTGTTACAAATTAGGTTGCTAGAGTATCTGGGATAAATATTTGGAGATGCTATTTGCTTCCCATTTGTTATAGAAGATGCCTAGAAAATATGCTTAGCCTAGTCAACTAATATTTGGGCATTTAGATTGAAATATGATTAATCTCACCCACAAAGATTTGTCTCAGAAACAGCAGGTTCCTTTTTTCCTCTTGCCATTCTCTAGAGTAACCGTCTATTTCTACAGACCTAACTGCCCATTAAACAGGTTGACTACATTTATTCTTGTATCAATATTGACTTCTACTTACAACTGCTATGCTCCTTTCCTGGTGCTACCCCTAATCATATATTTACAGACACAACAACCTTATCTCCATTCAGCCATCAATTGCTAGACTAACTAAACCACATATACATCTCAGCTTCTAACCTAGGCTCATCCTTTTTTCTGATCCTGTGTTACTGAATATTACCTTTCTTAATGGTAGACCAGAATTTGCAGTCTTCCAGATGAGCTTCTACCAGATTAATTTCTTCATGGTAGCAATCCTTTCTGGGTTTGCCTTCTTAGGTGCATTACCAAGTAATTTTATTCCTGTCTTCAACTTCTAGTTTTATTTTTCACTATCAGAGTTCCAGTCATGATAACTCTTCCACTTTGTTTCTGTTAATATTACAGTATCTGTCAGAGATGTCAGATATGTCAGTTGCAACAAATAATAATTTTACACACACAACTTCGACTGCTTCTTTTTTCGTTGTCTTCCTTTTGACAATGAAGACCAGTGATATGAGCCTTCATGCAGTGGAATCTGCTAAGTTTTTCTTCCCAGTTGTCCAACTTCTAAGAGAGTGGGGAGAAAAACATAAGACACTCTTCAAAATTAACTGTCAGGCCTGCCTGTCCATAAATGACACCAAACCTTAGCCGTAAGGAGGCAGCTTTCCATGCCTTCATGGACACATGGAAAGATGTATCCCAGCCTTCTTATGCAAACCTTTTCATGAGGATGAATGCCACTTACAATTTTCTTTCTGAGCCTTTTGGACATGCTCCTTTAGAGGATGTGTCATCTTCACACTCTGTCCTGCAGCAGATTCTCTTGCATTTCCTGACTATAGCAGAAAATGATGAAGCTGCTTGAGAAATGTCCAAACCTTGCTAGCGGAGCTAGGTTAACGTCTCTTTCTGTGAATTCAGGTCCCCTCGCTACAGAAGCCTGATTAGTAGCCTAATTCTATTGCCACACAAGATGTGGAGTCAAGGACCACTTGTGTTCTTGCTGTTGCTGCCATGAGAATGGTCAGGGAAGTATTAGAGCTGAAGATGTTTGGGAGCTGGTTTGCCTTCTACTTTCAGGGAAGCAAGAAAATGTGGGCTAGTGGAAGCACTTTTGAGGAAAGTGGTACCCACATGCACCAACCCACCCCTCAGCATGATTTGCAGAGCTTTTGAATTCCACAGATAGATAAAAGACTGTCAGGACCTAGGGCTACAGCAATTCTGTGTGCATGAGAACCAGCACCAGTGCAGGTGCTTTATACCAAACCCATAAGAATATTTTCCTGTCCTTGTACCAAATAGCCACTTTGTAACTGGACAGAATGATGTCTACTCCCACACCTAGTTAAAAATTTGTCACTGTTTTGTTAACGCTACGTATTTCTTCTGGCACAGTTAAAAATACATGAAAGCATTCATAACTTCATGGTTACTCAGCCTTGAAACTGGCTAATGGCTTATTCAGGCTCTGAAACTGGTGAGAGCTCTACACTTATTCCTACTAAGTTTATTCATCCTGAGAGATTTCCAAGTAACACTAATATGGAGCACTGACTTGGGAAGAACAGAAAGACAAAGCATTCCTGTTTCATCATCTCCATAGAGAGAAGCAGGAAAGCAGCATCTGGATCCTAATAAGAAAGGATGGTTTGGGTATAGCTTTTGTTATCAATTGTGAATAAATATTTTCTTTTTTATGTCATTCAAAGATTCATCCTAATTTCCTCAATTGGTCTTGCATTTGTAAGAATTCACAGCATAACTTGGGACACTTTCTTAATAATACTTCCCATTTGTCTAAATATATGCAATGTAAGAATACTATGGCCCAACTGTTAGAAGAGAAACAATATCAACAATTAATTTTACAGAAGAGAGCTCTGTTTTCCAATTGTTTCTGGCCCTACGTTACTTTGTACTGAATGTTATTCATGCACATGGCAATGCTGAATTCAGTTGTGTTTCTCTCTCTTCACCTATATGTATAATTTCAGCTAGGATTGATGGAAATTATATTTATGAACAGTATTAAACTGTTCCAAACTCAATCTACACCTGTATTTATTCTTTAGGTCCTACGCTGTTCCTCACCTCCACCTCTTCCATAAGCTACTGACATTGTATCAACAATGTTTGTTTTCAAGTATTTTGACAAATCCCTAACAGTTAAAAACCTGCCAATATTAACACAGGTTTAATGAGCATGTGGGTGTAAACTAATGGAAAAATTGAGAGAGGTCACAGGATATGTTACTGATTGCATTAAGGAACAAATCTCCATTTGCTAATTTCTGATTCTAGGTTGGGTCTATCACTGGTTGTAATCACCAGCTGTGATTCACCAGAAAGGCCTTCCACTTCTTCCCACAGCCACAAATCTGGGTGAATCTATTTCATCCTCAGTTTGGCCATCATTACTACTCACACAGACATGATAAGCAAAATTGCCCCTGACATTGGGAGATGTTCTCACTGTGCTAGCACCATGTTCACACATGCCATAAGGAGGACTTTTTCCCATTCCATAAGGAATGAGACCCTGCTTTCCAAAAGAGACAAATACTTCTAGGCTGGGAACCACTGCTAAAGAGGACATGCAATATTTAAAAATGAAAATAAACAAACCCCGGAAACAACAAAGCAAACTGACATTAATGAAGTTGAATATATATACTGTTATTAATGGCATCCAGGGCTAACCTAAAATAATCTACTATTCCTCTGCTTGTGCTCCTTAAACAGATTTCATAACATTAAATTAGGGAGCAATACTATTAAGCCAAGAATAATGAAACCAAATAATTCAGTAATTGTAGCAGACTGACAAACTTATCTGCATTCCTTCTTTAACTTCCAAGTCAAAAATATTCTTGACTTTCAAGCTGCCACATTGCAGTAGTATTTTGACTTCGCATTTCTTTTTCTGAGTTCCCTGAAAAAAAGGTATTTTTCAAGGAAATAAAAATAAATCCAACTTTTAAATTAAAACACACACTTCTTGATACCTTAATACTTAAAATCTGAAAATGAGGCTGAAAGCAGAAAAGAAGGTGAAGAAATGGAAAGATAACAAATATTTTCAAGTGGAATAGTTTGTTTTCCATATAAAATGAAAATAAGGGAGAAATAAAAAAATGCTAATGAAACTTTCCTGTCCTCTTCTGAGGCAGTTGGCTGTCATTTTTTAAATGCTTCAGTGATCTAAACAGCTATAGCATTTTTTTTCCCTGCTCAGTGACTAACACATGCAAAATACAAAGCCTCCATTTGCTGTCTTTCAAAGGCTTCAGTGTGAGCTATTTTGTGAATTCATGGACTTTCATTAATACTCCTAATTACTATGTATTAAATAGGTATTAAAAAGAAATAAGGTGATACTACTTAACAAGAAACATCTCTGTACCTTCAAATAATAATACAAATCAGCGCAAACAGTTAGAGGAAGTAAGACTTTTACACTTCTATAGTTATTGTCCATTTTTAAATGGAAGTCCAAGAACAATAGTCTTATGTTGCAGCATATCATAACTTATGTATCTGACATTCTCATGATTTTTGGAAAAGTAACACAGCACCTGCTAAGAGTCTTGTTCCCATCCTGCTTGGAGGAAATAGCCAAGCATTGCCTGAACAATTCACCCAAGAAGAATGTCATACATTTTAAAAGAACCATACATTTTAAATTGCACCTGGGCTGGCCTTGGGAAACAGTTCATAAGAAACCCTAGTTTTGCTAGCAGCTGATAAGATTTCTCCAAAGACATGATTTAATAAAAATGCTGAGGTGTCTACATAGGGCCTCCTGCCTCACTTGGATTTAACCCTTTGGAAAATGAAGTTTCATGGGCTTCTACCTATCTCTGTGTATAACAGGACTATCTCCTTTGATGTTAACAGATGTACAAATCTGGGTGAATAAAGGAGAATTAAGGCCTGGGGCTGTCATACCTGCCCTGCTGCTTTTATTCAGGTTAGGATTTCAAACATATGATTGCAATAGTTTATTTCCTGTCATTTGGGAATGTGGAAAGGGGCTGAGCTGTAACAAAAGGAATAGGTGCAGACTTGCTTTGCAGAGTTTCAGCAGCATGGTGCCGGAGCAGGTAGCAGTGGCAGGTTTCCAACTGTCCTGTCACTCAGAATGACTCTCTCATCACTGCTTCAAAACTCCCTTTTGCTACCTCCATCCCTCTCTCAGGCAGCAGTAATAATGATTATATAATAGTGATAACTGTTGATCACACTGCAGTGCCTCTTGATCAGACTTTGTGCCTTCTTAATACATGGCGATGCTTCTAAACTGGGACTGCCTCAGTGCTGATGATATTAAAGCCTATGTTTTTCCTCTATCATCTTTGTGAAGTATATGAGCCTCTCACCTTCAACTGAAAACACCGTTTGTGCTAGAGTTCCTTACTCAAAGAAAGACGAATCCCACCTGGGAGAGTTATATATCTGGTCAATGGTTTAAACATCAGTCCACATCTTGGAAGTGAGTTGACAAAGGCTGTGGTTGCAGCTGATGTGTTCAATGATTTGCCACAGGCATGTGATATGGTAGAGCTTGCTAAAATAAGTAATGTGATGGAAGATGATATTATCACTAACATGGTCTCCGCTTGAATAAGAAAACCAATTAAAAAAAACAAAACCAAAATATTCCTCTCCAAGAATGGAGTTAATGCAAAAGCTTACTTCAGAAGAAAATGCTTGCACCTCTAATGCTCAACTCCCACAAATCAGTCTATGTTGGCACAGATTTATGTACACAGATGCCTTAAGCTTCACAGTCTAAATCAAGAGTCTCATCTACACTGAAGCATTGTTAACATCTTTAGTCTCTCTTCCCCCCACCCCCTTTTTTTAAATACATATATCAAGTGCTAAATCACAGTTTAAAGTGTAAAAAGAGCTTTTTTTTTCACTTTAGAAAGCACAATAAAAATAAATTGCTCAGCATAACCCAGAACACCCACCATCAGCACTTGGAAGTAACCAGGGCTTTCCTCCACATCGAGAAAACAGAACTGAAGGCTGAAGTTCAGAACACTGTGATAATTTCTAAATGGACAACCAACCCATTAACACAGTAAAATACTGAACTTATATATTAATACGCACTGCCACTACTAGAAAGATCAGCATGTGAAAAGACATTAGAGATGGTGTTACAAGAGAATTGCCAGGACACCACTACATAAACAACATGTGCATGTTTTTTATCACCGTTTATCAAGCTGCACCACAAATGACCTGCAGGCCAGGCATGCCTTAGACAGTTACTGAGGTGGCCAGAGTGTACTTTCTATGTGGGTCCAACACTCCTAAAATAGCACTGAAGACTCTGTTTCCAATTGAGAAAAATAGCCTCAGTTTTGCTGATGTATGTAAGACCCATTAGCAATTCTCACTTTGTTTTGGTGTATGGGCTTATCTGGAATTTGTGCTGCTGTAACCAAAAGCAGAATGTGGGAACTACTAGAAATCTGCTTTATCAGACTAGCTTTATTAGAATAATTAAGAAAGAAATACTTATGTCAAATAGTTTAATGAAATTTCCCACAGCCAATAGTTCTTCATAGCACAGTAAAACCTGGCTATCTCAAAATGAAATAGCTAAAGCTCTGACACTTTAATCTGTGCCATCAATAGTGTCCTGCTGTGTTTTCTAACATGGAAAAAATAGTCTTTGCAATTAAGATGCAGGATTGAAGTGTGTGATGTACACTGCTGTTTAGTGACCTACTGTTGTTGATATAATGAAGAACATCCATGTGTTTTCACCTCTACTTGCAGATTTCCAGCTTTTCAAAGCATACCCGTACCTGAGGGATATTTATGCTTGCTATCCTTGAGACCCACTCAGTGGGGATCTCTTTGCTGAGCAATTGAGAAATGGGATACCCAAACCAGATAATGAAAAAACTCATAGCAAAAAATGCAGCAACTCTGATGCTCTCTGAAAACAACGGGAAACTACAGTGGGCTGGAGACAGTCTACTAAACGATTTATGACATACAGCCCATTCATTAATGATTTTTTCTCCATTAAATGTGCATTAACACATGGGAGCCTAACGCATGGAAAATCTTATCTAGCCTCACAGAAAAAAAAGTTTCCTACCTTTCCATTACCTCACCTTTGACTACTCTGAGCCCATACTACTGTCTTCGAAAGAGATTGTGCTGTAGTCTGCTTTAACCCTGCTGAATCCCAGATTGGGTTTCAAATACACCTTTAAAACAATCATTATAACAACACGGGTTTTATCTACTACATTCACTGCTTGCAACTCAGCAGACCATTCCTCAAAAATCTGCCTCTGTTAAACATGGCATTACACCGTGCTACCTCATTCCTATTCATGAAACTTTAAAAAATGAGGGAAAACTCATCTAAGACTGCACACTACATTAGTACCATGTTTTATTTTTTACACAAGGATAATTGTTACCCCAGATTTTGATTGATTACTATGGACCATGCAAAATGCCACAGATAACAGAAGCTACATTTTCAAATGGATGTTTTTATTTATTAATCAGGCATTGAATCAAGTATTGTAAAATAAACAGGTTTTGCTCATTAAAAAATGTCCAGAATACCGTTCATAGCAAACTTGTTTCCTTGTAGTCATACAGAATGTGAAATTGTTCAAGAAACAAGCAAAAAAAAGAAAGACCTGACTAATTACTGTCAGTTTGTATGTGTATATATGTATGCATCATATCCACAAATTACACACTATATTTGTGCGTATACTGGTGTGTGTGCACCCAGACATATGTGTACATATATACACAAACATATATGCACAAAGAGCATTGACTGGCTTAATAGTCCACTGGAGAAATGTGGCTTAGCCCCAAATGAGTATTCCGTGGTAAAATAAAAATGATACAAGACCTATAGATAACAGACCACTCTTTTTCCTCTGGCCAAAACCATGATCTGTCTTTAGACTCATGGTCTATCTTTACAATGAAAATATGTGAGATGATTCTGGATCTTTTCGAATTCATGGTATTACCTCCATCCAGCTCAATCTCTGCCAACATTGTATGGCCAAATGTTGATCAGTGTTTTCAGTTTGTCCACTACTGAAATCAGCTTCTAGATTTAATATTTCTGGCAAAAAGAGAACATACACAGCCTTGCTACATGTACTTTGGTAAGACACTCTTTCCTTTTAGGCAGAAAATTGAAAATAATCCTAGATTAAAACTCCTTTCTGCCTGCATCTTTTTATCACTGCTTTGTATCAGTTGTCACCTGTCAACTCATAATTATTTCATGCCACCACAGCCACCTCCCAAACATCCCAGGCCAGATCATCTGGGCTACGTACATCAGATTGTATTGGTAACATTGTGCTCAATTATAAAAAATAATGTTTGGGGATTTATTAATTTTTCATTTTGAGGATATATGTTTCTTGCTTACTAAGGACACTATGATAAACGCTGCAGTTTGCTATATGTACACATATTCCCTTATGAGTATGTCAACTCAGGAAAGATCAGTGGCTCCAACCTGTGAACACTGGGATGCTGCCCCAGCTGAAAGCCATGGTACCAGCAAATTATGCCAGACTTTTCTCCACTTAATTCAGCAGTTACCAGGACATGTAAAGAGAAACCAAAGGAGCACAGCTAGGCATTTATTTTCTTTTAAAGAAAGGGAATAAAAAACAAATAGGCATTATGTATTCTCTGTCTTGCTCTTAAGTTTTTCATATCATTATAAGGCAAACTGTAGTACAGCTTTGTACCTGGAGAATTAGTATTTAAAAAATATGAAGCTGGGCTTGGGACCATTTTATCTTGGACTCATTAGTGAACAAAGTGCATTAAGGCATCCTTTTCAAAAGACACCTAAAGCATGGTTTTAAATTACTGAGCAAATCTTTTCTTAAAGCTGATATTCAATTTATCCTTTTTCTATACTGGCAGGATTTTAACCACTTGCATAGTAACAACAAAACACCGTAGGAAAACCATTCATTTGAAGTTGTCATATGCCTCAAGCATCTCCCCAAAATTATCAAAAAATGATAATTTATACATAAGCATTGTAGTAATTACAAAGGGCTCCTATTCTGTAGAAGAAAAAAAAAGCACCTGATTCATCTCTGAGATAAAGTAGGTACAACTTCTATTGCCTTCATTGAAGTTCTCCACCAACACCAAGATGAATATAGGGCCTGCCCGTGCAGATTCCTACTGCTGCTGAAAACTTGTTTTTTACTCCTTATTCACAAAGAGAACTGTGCTTTCTCAAACAACTTAGGACAATGGTAACTGTGAGCAAACTCCAGCTGCAGTGTTTCTCCATACAGCACATGCAAAACAGATTTCCTTGCTTTGTTATAGAGACTACATAATGTGCGACAATGAAACATTTGTGTTTAATTTAAAATCAATGGAAAAGTGGTGCATGTCTCACTTCCGAGTCGTCGGCTGGGCTTGCTATGTTGAACCTTGTAAAATCAGCAATAAGCATTCACATGTCTACCATCAGAACTGTGACATCTTCTATTACAATCAATCCTTAAATGATGCTGTGCTTTATCAAATTAGTCTACAGTCAGACCTTGGATTGGCTGCTCTCCTCCAGTGTTGCTAATTCTCAGAGATGGTATCAGTCTTTCACATCCTCAGTGATTCCACAATGTTTCCCAAAGACGAAAACGAAGCACTGGTAGATGGGAATGTTGCCATCAATAAAATAAATCACAATAGGATTTATCCTCTCACATTTCTAGGAGATATTCCACATGTTTTATATGAACAGAGAGAGCACTGTCCTGTGAACAGAAGTAAATTAAACTTTATTCTTTCGCTGTGCTGTCTAGCTCCACTTCCTCATTGGTTTTCTTTTGTTGCTGTTGTTATTCTTTTCGGTCTGCACACTCCCATGTGCAAATTAGAAACTTAGAAATTAGATCTTGCACTCCATAAGACTGGTAATGAGAGAGCTAATATTGACATGAGTAAAACCTGCAGCATACTGACTTGTCCACTGCACAGTTTTAATCCTTCCAATTTCTTGCTTTTATCCACTGTAAAATAAAAGGATGTAAAGGGCCGATGAAACTTCAATCAATAGGACCATCAATGTGCAAAACAAATAAGCCATTTTCCAGGTGTCCATGCCAGGCTTTCCCTTGTCTCTCCCCTCTTTTTAATATTTTTTTTTTTTTTATAAATAATTTATAAATCTTCCTGTAAGAGTCTAAATACAAAACAAACCAAACAAAACCAACTGCAAAAGAAAGTTCTAAGATTAAATCCACTTCTTGTCCTTCCATACAAAGTACATAGTAAAGAGATATTCTTCCTTTTTCAGTTCTGGCCTGATTTGGCAGTGGCGGCAGGAGGCCACCATGGTCTGCCAGATCCAGGCAAGCTCCTGCAGCTGCCTGGCCACCCTGGGAAGATACATCATCCTATCATTTGGCTTTTAGCAGTCATGCAAGCTGCTCGGAGGAGTCTAAGTGGTCAGGGATAGGCAAGCCAGTTATAATGGTCAAACATTTGTTCCACACAGTAAATGTGGGGCACACTGGCTGCCCAAATGTAATGTCAAAAGTGTAAAGATGTAGGGAGTTCAAAGCATCATAAAAAGCAAGGGAACCATTGTCATAGTCCAGCAAAATCCCAACCCGCCGGAGGTGAGGTGCAGGCTCGATGGGGATTTCTTTGCTGTTGTGCCGCACCACCCATGTGTTATTGCAGCGGCAAAGCACCCAGGAGGCAGAATTCTTCCCAATCCACTCATGCTTCGGTGCTGACTTGTAGGAAATACCAATGGCATACCTGAAAAACAGAAAACAACTCAAGGAAACAAATGCCTCCTTCCATATTTGTCTCTTGGTGAAGTCAAATGTTAGCCCAGAGGACTCACTGGAATGTCCCAGCCTCTTACTTCTGCTGGTTAAGTTCTTATTAAGTAACGTTTCACCATAATATCTGCACAGGCTCTGTTAAAGTTTTGCCCCATCTGTCTTTCAGGTCTTAGAGTCAGGGAAACTTTATTGTCCCTTATATTATTTGCAGTTTAGCTACTATGGCAATTTTTTGGAGCACTTGCCTCTGGTATTTAAAAGGAAGATTGCTGAGTACTCAGCAGCTCAGGGTTTAAATCACTGGGCCTCAAATTTCCACTTCCAAACAGATGAATACAGAGGAATTCATTGATTTTAAAATACACTGCTATCTGTCAGTTAATCTGATCTCTCCTTGCTCCTTTAATATATGGCCCAGAAGAAGGAATGCAGAGTAAACATCAAAGGACACATTAAAAAAACCATTTTTACCATTCCCAAATATGTTTTGCCAGATGTTGGTGTGGTTTTTAGATTCAAGGAGCATTTTTGAGACTGGGTTTTGGGCCAAGTGAAGCAATTGTAGGTGAAGACATTTTCTCTGCAAACAATAATTTATGGCAAGATGTGCCGGGCAAAAGGATTGTGAAAATGTTCTCATTAATGGACACTGAGAGCAAATACTTGATTTCTCATATATATATAAAACTGAAATTTAAAAGTTTCTCACGTTCTAGAGACACTGCAGTATTTGCTAGGCTTTCAATCAACAGAGATTACTGTGCCATAAGTTACTCTATTTCCATTCCTTCACATTGGCACAGGCAAACCACATTTTTCTTGTTTGAGACATTGGGCATACCCAAAGACCTTAGTGATTTTTCCATTCCATTAACCCCCATCATGACTGTTGCCTTTGAATCCCAAGGAATGACATCTCTTCTACTGACTAAGAGGCCCCTGAAATCCATCTTTGTATGACACAGAGGATCATTCAGGAGTGGAGGAAAGCACTCCTCCATTTCCCACTCCTTGTTTCATACCCTGGGGCACAGACCTTCAGCTCTGCTCTCTGTGTCCCCTCCACAGAAGCAAATCTGAGCTCTACTTATGTGAAACTAGATCACCAAATTGTCCTTATATTATTTGTTCTTTCCTTACTGAAGGATGCTAAGTTCTTTCACATTTGGTAAAGAAATGACCATGCTTACAAAGTTTGCTTTGTTGTTTAAGCAAGATGAAACTTTCTGAGTTCTTCAATTCACTAAAATCTTAAAATATACTTTACATGGGTCCAAAAAACAGCCATCCCCATCCATGGAGTAAAAGTGCTGTGAAGGCTGCTAAACATAAAAATCTGGCAGATTTCTTTCCAGAGTACAAATATGCTAGAGACTGAGAAAATGTTCTGGCAAACTATATGAAAGGACGCTTGTCCTACTCTTGTACTGTTCGTCATGCCTCTGCATGCCTCTGCTACCACTGTCTATCAGAGAAACTGCACCACAACCTGCATGGTGTGAACTAGACATTAATTTCACATATATTTTCTATATACGTACCATGTACTCCCACTTATAACCACTTCCCAGTAATGCCGCCCACTGTCAATGAATACATTGCCAGCTACTCCATAGCTCCCCTGGCTCGTGAATCGCTCTGGTGTGTGACTCTTTTTGGAGGATGTTTCATCACGTTCCACTGTCAAATTATCATGAGACACTTTCAGTTTTCTATGAGCCGATTTGGGGTCCAGTTTAAATGGCTGACCTGGAGACGCAGAGACAAAGATGGCAGAAGAATGGTTTGGCTTTGATTTTGAAAAGGAGAGTGGATTAGCAAGCCTCTAAGAAGCCCACAGGATTACATAACCATATTAATCTCCTCCTCTAGAAGTGTTCTTGAGATGGACTAACCTATTCTGCTATCTTCAATAGCTACTTTGCATTGTCAGTTTACTGTCAATGCCATTGTGCACTAACTTCCCCGTGTCGATAATCCCTGCAAAGAGCCCCACATAATCATCATGCCTATTATCTCTGACCTAGAAGTAACCTGAATACTCTAATTCTTGCCTGTAATTGAAACCAATGTACATGCTAATAAAGGTCTGAGGGTTGCTTTTCTTCACAGCGTATTAGATTTAGAATAAATTGTGTTCTATTAATTCTCTAGGGATAACGCTCCATAATAACATCTTCATCATTGCTACAAAAAGTATGATTTGAACTCTCACAAAATGAGTTGGAAGACAAGAATCAGCACAGGCCTTGTCTGTTTGTTGACTCACAGCTTTATTTATGACAAACACAGTCAACAATTCAGCACCACTTTGGAAGGATGTCCCTGTGGTGCTGGATACTGTGCATTAAAAAGAAGGAAGTGAACTTGGTCCAAATAATATAGTGTAAAAGCATTACTGAGGCTGTTGCTCTTGGCAAGTATATTCAGCTGTAGCACAAGGTTTGTAGACAATAACAGGAAGCTTTTTGGTAAACCGAACCCTGTAGATATATTAAGCCTGCCACAATTCTGACAGGCTAGCTCATTGTGTCAAAAAGCAAAATGATCATTTACCTCCACCGGGAGACAACTAGGAAAGTATGACTCCACAAGTGGTCCAGTGAGGCCCTTTTCCCCTTCTTACTGTCTTTCATACCAAGGGGAGAAAAATGTAAGCGAAAGATTTGATGACATGCACAGAAAATATAAATGAATGCTCTCATGAGATCTGTGTAAGGCACTGACTTGTACTTCAAATAAGACAGATATTGTTCAGAGTTATCTACTTTCGCAATGTGTATTTAGTTAGGTATTGTGATCAAGTCTAAAATAAACTCACTGGAAAATATCAGGGCACGTTTTTTCCTGCTTTTTCTTACCACTTGCTAGCAATAAAATACCTACAGCCTGCCTCTCTATGTGATTAGGAGCCTCTGTGTTGTCTGAAGGATGTCTTTTTCTGTATTGAATTGTATCTGGCCACATCATTTCTCACACTCACCTGAGAAATTGCTTTTGTGCCACACTGGGTCACAAGCTGACAAAAGGATAAAAGACTGCCATTTCTGGATGGCTCCTCTAGTTATGTATCTGCTTGTAGGTTACGAAGTTTAACAATACTCAGATTCTTGGTAGCAGATGTGGAGTTTGTATGAGCAGCTTTTACACAGATGTACAAGTGAGGTTAACAGCAGTGAGCAGAAGGTCAGAAATGGCAGACAAGTTGAATAGCTGGAACACAGCACTGGATGGCTACAAGCTCTTTGAAGAGATAGAAAAGGGAGAAGAGGTGGAGGGGTGGCCCTATATATTAGGGAGGTCTTAGATGTTATAGGTATTGAAACTAATGATGATGAAGTTGAATGCATATGGGTAAGAATCAAGGGGAAGGCCGGCAAGGCTGATATCTCACTAGGGGTCTGTTATTGTCTGCCCAACCAAAAAAGAAGAAGTGGACAACTTGTTTTATAAGCAACTGGAGAATATTTCTGGATCTTCAGCCCTTGTTCTTGTAGGTGACTTCAACCTACCAGATGTATGCTGGGAACTTCATACAGCAGAAAAAAGGCAGTCCAGAAAGTTTTTAGAGTGTATGGAGGATAACTATCTGTCACAGCTGGTGAGCAAGACTACCAGGGGAAGGTCTATGTTGGACCTGTTGTTTGCTAATAGAGATGGACTGGTGGGTGATGTGGAGGTTGGAGGCCACCTGGGGCACAGCGATCATGAAATTGTAGAATTTTCAATATTTAGTGAAATCAGAAGGAACATCAACAAGACCTTTACCTTAGACTTCCGGAGGGCAGATTTTGACCTGTTTAGGAGGCTCATTTGGAGAGTTCCTTGGGAAACTGCCCTTAAAAACAAAGGAGTTCAGGAAAGATGTGTGTGCCTCAAACCAGAGATCTTGAGGGCGCAGGAAAAGTCTGTTCCTGTGTGCTGGAAGATGAGCCGACGAGGCA
>NDXB01017206.1:260139-282578 GCA_002631895.1 Agapornis roseicollis | reverse complement strand
GGAGTAGGGGGAAAAAAAAAAAAAAGAAAAAAAAAAAAAAAAAAAAAAAAAAAAAAAAAAAAAAAGACAAAATGAAGCTGTGCCCAGCTTTGGATCAAGAAAGACAAAAGGCACCTTTTTAAATGGACAGAAAAATAAGAGAAGTAAGGAATCTAAATTTCTACAGAGATAAAAGATACTGATTAAGATATCCAAGCCACCTTAAGTCAGTCTATTTAAACAATCTGAGAAAAGCAGAAGTCAGAGTCTCTATCTATCCTACATAGCAGTGGTTTCTTATCACTAATTTTAAAAACTCCATTGGTTTTCACTAGTTTTGAATAAGATGAATTTGGCCCAATAAATCTTATTAACACTTATTTCTTGAAGTGATGGCCTAACATCTGTCTCAAGTTCCTTTAAAGTTTCACCTTAAGTCTGGATTTCTTGGGGTTTAATATTTGGTTCTTGATAGCTGCAACATATTATAACAAATTTAAACCTTCAGTTACTGATCTTCACAAAATTGCACAGAAGAGTTATCTTCAATGATTTAGAGGGGATTTTAAAATTTATCCTAGTATTTTTTTTCTCTTCAACAACTATCTGAACATAGCCAGTGATTCCATTTGGCTTTAAAAACAAAGAAATCTAAAACTGCAAGTATGGCAGTGTATTAAAAAAAATCCTTCATCTGTTTTTCAGGCTTTTCTATTTAGTGTTGCGTCAACAAAATTGTTGATGAGGCGTTGACCTGTGGCTAACCTGGCGTGGCCTTCATGGAATATTAATGACTTTGTCACTCTCAAACTCAAGCCAAAGAAATCCTTTAAACTGTCACATAATATTAAGCGTTATATCAATATCACATTCTAGATGGCACAAATGCATATCAAAGTCTCAAGCTGATGGACACACACATGTGTCTGGGCCTCATCAACCATTTTGGCCACAATGCGAAAGATGAAACTGGGCAATTCTCAAGCAATAAGCATGACTGCCTAATATTTAGAAATAGTTGAGCCACATTTTGGCTGCAGTACTCCACAGGCACTTAGCCTGAGGAATGGAAAATGTCAGCCACAGTGAGTAAAGTTTATTAACGTTTTGAGCAACTGGAAGCTTTCCTACAAAGTTGAGAGTTAAACAACACTGAATAATAGGTAGCACTATACAATCCAAATGGTTCTGATTGTTTCTGTTTTGAGAAGTCAGAAGTAGATGTGCTTATTTACTGTTTGTGGACTCTGCCCATTCTCCCAACTCTTGGGATTAATCCCACTATAGTGTGCGTACTTGTGTAACTTGGCACACATCAGACCCATCTTCAAGACGAATTTTGATCACATATTCTCCTTTTATGAAGGCACCTGAAAGCCACAAGGCACATCTCTCCTCATCCTTTCCAAGGTTATCACCAGGTGATGAGGAAATCTGTGAGTTCTCACTAGAAGGTGCTGCCTTCAGGAAAATGTTGTCAGAAGCAGTAGTTCTTTTAGCTGCTGGCACTGTCAATGACACATGTATGTTGGTTCTGTGTCTATGTCCTGTAATTGTCACCTGGTGTCTCCACAGCTTCTCAGAAGGCTTATTCCTTATTAAGCTCCCATGGTGGTTCTTTCTCCACTTGTGTTACATGGATGAGGCCAGAAACCCAAACTGTGGGTGAGGGAAAACTATTGCCGATGGTCCCAATTGCCTGATAAAATAATTTTTTTTCTTCTGTTGGGATCTTGTTCATACCCAGAGTTACTGGTTTTACCTGTATTCTCAGTGGCCTATTTGTTGTTTTCTATGCATGTTGAAATTGTTGTATTACTCTGCTTTCTTGCAAGTTGCCTGATTCAGTCTTCACCAAGGATATCTGAAGGTGCTTAGTGGTGAACTGAGGGGGAACAGGCGCTCTTGAGGCCTGACACTCTGCTCTTGGCTGTGCTAAGTCTGTTGCCTGTTTTTGCTGAGCATGTACAGCCCAGCCAGTCAGAAAATGAGGAGACATCCAAGAATGTGTCCAGTCTGCAGACTTACTTCCACCCTTAAGTCATGTCTGGAACAGCAGGGGCACCAAATAAGATCTACAAAGGCTGGTAGGTCCTGGTGGCTTTGTACCCCAACAGCTGAGCCTCTGTGGTCTAAACTCAGAGCTATGGCTGCTCTTGTGAGGTGCTTCCTGTTTGGAACTGTGATTTGAGTCTACCGTGTCTGTCTAATGCCCTACACAACTAGTTTTTTTTGTTCCATGCCTTCTGCTGGCCCATACATTAGGAAGCCAGGAGAGAAGTCCAACTGTATATAAAGGGGAAGACAGAGCCAGGATCAGCAGAGACAGCAAACAAGCCTGAGAAGCAGGGAGAGTTTGGGGAGTAAATAAAATCAGTTTTTTAAATATAGATGGTGTAAGCAGGCTAGGGAGATGCCCAATAGAATATTAACAACTACACAAAATATCGAGGGAGCAAAGTCATAACATTTGCTATTTAAAAGAACATTTGTGGACTGAAAAGCATACAGTGTCCTTCCAGTCTGGTTTAAAGAGGTATGGGATATATGAATATATCACTAAGAGTAAAACAGGTAGTAGCCATATTTTACTGAGACCACCATACTGGTTTGATTGCAACATAAAGAACACCAGAGTGTCTCTGCATCCACCAGAATTTCCAGAATAGATGTTAGTAAGCAAGTTGCTCTAAGCGAGCCTTTCCATCTTAATCCCAATTTACTTCAGGCTTGCCATTTCCAAAACCAAGAGTAGCATAACTTTATGAAGATCTTTATAAAGACATACAGATTATGATTCTTTCTAATCACAGTGCTTATCATGTTCTTTTCACCACCCCAGTCTGAAGCAATGCACTTCTTTTGTTCTCCCCCAAGAAAGAATAATACTTTTAAAGTACTCTGTGGTGCCACAAGGCTTGACAGAATTTGTTCAGAGCTACAGACTCCCCCTGTCATTTATGGATGTGGTTCCTTTTATGGAGTTTCCTGGATCTTCAATGACACAAATGGGATCCTCCATGATATATAAAATCTATTCATGTAAGGGCATAGGGGAGACTAAGAGACAGTCTAATAAGGGATAAAGTCATTGAAAAGGAATTGGGGTATGAAGCATATGAACTACAATTCCCATGAGCCATTGGAACAGCATCTCCAGAACAAAATTAATGCTTTTCAGCTGAAAATGTCTTCTTTTTCTTTTGCATTTTGGATTTTCTCAGGGGAAAGGGGGAAATAATTTTCTGACAAGCACTAATTGTTTCCCATTTTATTTTGGCTTGTGAGCAGATCTGAGTTAAAAGGGCTAAATGCAGACATTCTGCTATTACAGTGTTATGCTCATTCAACAGTCAGTCTTGTTTTACTTGCAGCAAAATGAGTTATACCATATGTGTTTGAAACTGGTAACCAAACAGAGCAGGCTTTCAAGCAACCCTAAGCTAAATTATAAATCTTTTTTGCATCTTTTAAATAAAAAAAAAAAAAAGAATTCTGCAGGCACAAAATGAATCAGTGAAGTACTTGCTGCTTGGGCTTAACAATAGCAGCCTGCCTGAGAAACCCAGGCATATTAGTAAAAAAATACTAAGCAATATAATTATCCAGCCTGACTGGGTTTTAGGATTCTACAGGATTTTAGATTTCATTTGTATGTAGTGTAATAGAAGCATATAAAATAATTTAAATTAATTGTTTCTATTTTCCATTTAATATTATTAATTATTATATTATAGATACTGCTATTATGTTCTCAGTGTTATATAGTATGTGTAAACCCTGTCAATTAAACAGGACCTCACTGATTTATGTACTATACAGACTTGTTACAACACCCTTGGTTACATATTTTAACCCTGAATTTCTAAATTTCACAAAAAGACCTCATCAGGAGAGCAAGAGACTTGTATGAGACCATATGCTTAAATGGTGGCTTCTTCTTGTCCAAAGCTGCACTGAACTCAGAGAGTTGTTAACATCACTTGATCTCTCACTCTTGCAAAATTATCGGTATAGAACTAGGGCCAAGTTTCTAGTTTTGCACTATGAATGCATAACTACAATCATGCAACCTGGTTTGGTGATATAATCAAAAAGGCTTTGCACCTGTAGAGATCTTTAGATGCTCAAAGATTGGTTGAAATATTCATCATCTCCATCCCATTGTGAGAGCGGTAATCAAATGTTATCACCAAATTGGAAATGGGTACAGAATTAACATGGCTGGTTTGAGGCAACTTGGAGAGTCAGTAGAAAAGCAAAGAGTAGAATTTAGCATTTCACAGCTCCGACTCATTTCTCCTAATCCTGATGCCTTGCACTTTGGACATGCTAGTGTAGCTTTGTTATGAAGGCAGCTGTAAGCAAATAAAGCAAAACAAAACATTTGTATAGGTTTGAACAATTACTCTTTTTTTTAATGCACAAAATATTTTCAAATACCTACACATTTATAACAGTATTTTACATTTCTACAATAATAAATTCCATAAGAATATTCTGAAATCAGGGTCATTTACTTAATGGCAGTATTTCAGTTCCATCTATTGATTGATAATCTGTGAGATAAAACTGTCTGGATGCAAAACTTTTGGTCCTTATCAGTGTTATAAATCTGCAGCAGATCACAAACCAAAAAGGCCTCTTATTTGCTTGAGGTGGTTCTGTTACAGCCTATGGTGGAGAAAAACTCAGAAGAACAGCTGATCTCATGAGATTTTCAACGTTTGGAGCCAACATTTTCAGAAAACAGTTGGCAAGATTTCAGTGAATTGGAACCTGAGTTTTGGTTTAGCCCTAAATTCAGCATAAACCCAACACAGCTCCAACACTTCTGAAATGTACGTATCTACAACACTTCTGAAATGGGTACGCATTTAAGTTTTTCACACACATCTATCCTGTCTGTGTGTATATATATATATATACACATATATCTTGGGAGTGATGGATGGAGATTTTGTTTCCTTGGAGGAATAACTGTTTGTCCCCTTCCTCATTTCATTCAGGATACAGCACTGGACTCTTTGGAATGCATCACCATGTGCATCCCACCATGTTTATTATTACAGGTTCCAAAGGTACCAAAGGGAGTGCAAGACTTGCCTTGAATCTCGAAATGCAGAGCATATAGCTGTGCCACTACCTCAGCTCTCCATCTGCCTTTTATTATCATTAATATTCAGAAAAGAATAGGATTTTGAGAGTGAAGTTAAAAATCTTTGATGGGTCAAGGCTGTTCTCCTAGAGTGGTCCTGACATCTCTCTTCCCCTTTTCACCCTGCCCAGCAGAATCTTCTCCAAGACTCCTTGCTGGCCTTCAATAAGGACAGTATGTGTTGTGTAGCAGCTGCAAAAGGCCTCACAAATGCTGGCTGACAAGAAGTGACAGCTCTGTATATCTCTCACTGGCACTGACAGCTGACAGATGGATACCACTCACACACAGAAAAAAAGCCCCCAGGATGATTCGCCAACATTACTCTCTGTTCATAGGGGCCACATTTGATTGAGTGCTGCTCAGAATAATAAACCCTTGTCGATCCGTTGCAGAGCCAGTTTGTTCACAATGTCCTGATTTTTTTCCCCCTGAAACACGTACCAACATACACACAGAAGCCTTGCTTTGCTTCCCCCCCATGCCTCCCCTTAGCTTTGTTTGAGAGGAAAAGCTACCTAGCTTTATGCAGCTGCTTGTTAGAGCGAGGGAGCAATGAGTGCGTAACTTAGCAATACCATGTTAGGGCTTTGCTCTCTAGTGATTCCTTCATTTCTCCAGTCTGTTTGTTATTATCCCTCAGATTGTTTTTATTCCTTTCCAATAATCAGCCTATTGTTGAGAATAGTGCTGGTTGGGTTAGTCGGAAGACAGTAATGTGAAACTGTTCACAGGGAGGACAACGATGCATGTTGATGCAAAAAAAAAAAAAAAAAAAAAAAAAAAAAGAAAAAAAAAAAAAAGAAAAAAAAAAAAAAGAAAAAAAAAAAAAAGAAAAAAAAAAAAAAGAAAAAAAAAAAAAAGAAAAAAAATAAAAAGAAAAACTCAAAATGAAAAGAATGTGATAAAAAGAGACAGATAGAACTAAATGGAGAAAAATGGGAAACAGAAAGACAGAGTTTCTGCAACTGTGGTAGCTGAAGAGTGCAGATCTGTGTAATTTCTCCAGCTTTTTGTTCCATTTTCTTTCTCAAACTGCTTAATTACTGCACCTGCTAGGTGGACAGTTTTTGCCAAAGTTGATCTGCTCTAGGAGAAAACACGCTACATCATTGTATCCCTTAAAAAGACCTGAAATAACTAACATGAAGCAAACACACCTTGTCACAATCTTAACAGTCACCAGTATAAAATCTGATGGTTGGGAGGCTCAAGAATTCAACCATTACTGAGATGAATGAAAGGAGAAATGTGAACTCTCATTATTAGTGATGGTTATGTCATGTTAAGCATTCTCTCTAAATCAATTCCTGGTACTTACTGTAAAGATCCTTGTGCATGTTTTCTGATAAGGCAAAACATGTTTCTGAAAAGAAACTGAGGCAAAGAGGTTTGAAGGTGTACACATGGAAAATTTCCATTCCTTTGGGAAGTCCATGTGAAAATGCATAAAGCCTGATCCATAATGTGTACCTAATCAAGGTGAATAACTGATTAGGCATTTAAATATCCCTAAAAATGTGGTTTGATCAGCCTGATGTTTTGATGCTCAGCACTTCCAGCTACTAATGTGAAACCTTAAGCACCTGAAATCTGTGAATGATGATAAAATCTAAGTCCATGGACTGCTTTTTAAAGCTGTCCACGCAGTAAGAACTGGAATCTGCTGAGTGGAAGGAAAATTATAANTCTGTAGTATCGTGCATACACTTTTTCAACAGAAATTAAGTTTCCTACCTGAAAGCTTGATGCAGATTTCAACCAAAATCCACCCAAAACAGAAAAAAAAAAAAAAATTAAGAAAAGAAAAAAAAAAAAAAAAAAAAAAAAAAAAAAAAAAAAAAAAGAACCCTAGGGACAAAAGCATTTTCAGTATGGAGAGTTTTGTCCCAGGCCACTCAATGTGTTGGATAATCCTGCCCATTGAACCATGTTTTCTATATTATTTATGTTTGCTATGCTAATATATTTTGGTACACAAAAAGATTTGTTCTGAGTACATACTAAGGGGACATTTTTTGAATACATAACTTCTTAGATTGGTATGTAAGATGACTGGCAGATTTGCTAGACAAAACTCAGACAGTATGGAGGTTTCCCCACCAAAGGAGGTCAGCACTGTGTCACACCATAGGTCTGCAGGCCTTTTGCCACCCAAGTCAGCTCTATATACGTGTATTTTCTCTGTGCTTCTAAGGAGGGACTGCGTTGCCAGCTAAGACATTCTGTATTCCCATGTGTTCTTGCTGACTAGGCAGATCAGAGCTTGGACAGTGCAGAACTGTGTGTAGTCATTGTGGGATCCTGTACCAGCTGATGTACCATTTAATGCCAGGAGCATCTGCACTGTTTAAAGTCAGGAGTCATGCTCAGCCCAGCCACACATATATGTATTCATGTATATGCGTACTTATACAAAAGCATCTGTGCCTTGGGCAATCCAGAGACCCTCTTGCCCTTTGTGGGTGCAGGGTGCCTAAACTTGTAGGTAGGGAATGACTGCCAGGTGATGGAACAGTAAGCCTCCATTATAAGACAGGGCAGTGCAGACTTCCTTGTGGAGCAGGCTGTGTGCCCCCAGTACTCATGGAGAACTGAGGAAAAATTGAGGTTGCCTGGGTAAAAATTCTAGTGCTATTTGTTTTACCCTGTGATCCTGCATGTCCCTTGGGAAGGACCTGACCCCAACAGTGAGGCATGGTCTTATCAATATCAGATGGACACGATGAATGGTGAACCCAACCAATATCAAGTGAAAGTGAGCTCATGCAGAGAGGAATAATATTGCTTCCTGAATGAAGCTCATTGTTTTGCTTTTAAAAATTTACCAAAATTTTCTTCTGGCTGATGACACAGATCATTGTGGAAAAGAGGGATCCGTTCATCTATCTTTGTTGTATGATGGTCCTCTTTCATACCTTTCTTAAATATACAGCTGAAGAAACATTATGTAGCTAACAATAGCTATTCTACACAGATATGTCTGATACCTACATAACTTCCCAAAGTGGCAGTGGGAAGCTATCTCTAGCATCAGCAAGGATTTAAGATTTTTGTGATATAACAGATGCATGTATCAGAAAAAAAGCACAGGTGAAGTGTACAAGGAATTAAAAAAATAAAAGAAGAAAAACAACTTTTCTATCAGTATGCTATAGGCCAAAGGATGGCTTGTAGATAATCATGGATTAATTGTGAATGTAAAGAAAGAGACACTTTTTTTTATCAAAGCTGTTGCCTCAGGGCAAACTCCAGTGCCATGAAAGCCGAAATGTTTTCTTTTATCACAGTTCCTTTTCTGGCACCTGAAATTATTTCTTTCATGTCTGATAGTGAGAAACGAGGCAGCATAGCTCCCCAGAGATGAGCGATTGTTACCGTGGTCTCATAACATATTGGCAGCCGATGTGGCATCCATGTACACCTGTCACTCAAATAGGGCAAAATGCAGATGTGGCACAAAAGCCTGAGCTCAGCTACTTGGAAGTCTTCCCCTTTCAATGCTCATACACCCCCTAAAATACACACATATCATCCTCAGCCTCCCTCCTTCCCAGAATGTGGCTGTTTTTCAGCCTACACATATGTGAGTGCACTCAGACGTTATCAGGCCTGTTTAATGCAATGAACCTGCATTAGTATTTCTGCAGGGCAAACACAAATAAACAGAAATGCGCTGAAAAAAAAATGTTTCAAACAAATTCCTTTGCAAGTCAGGCAGAGAGATAGAGGGAGAGAGAGAGCAAAGAACACAAATGAGCCAGTTTCCTTCATATGGAAGTGAACTAAGACCTCTTTAATGAAGATTCCAAGGCTGAGGAGGAACAGGGGGGCTGTGTGGATGTTTATTTACTTTTTGATTTTCTTCAGGCTTTGGACAACTCACATCAGTGTTGTCACACAAAGCAAGGTGATGGAAGTGCTAAAAGTCAAGCAGATAGAGTTTTATTTTAATCTTAGGACTGATGCTCTTGGGGCTAGCTTGAACTGCAGTTTAAGGCCCAGCACACAGTTAAATGAAGGAGACAGGCAAAACAATTTTTGCCAGGAGATATTTTGTCTGATACAGATGTGGGAGAGGTCTTCTGTTAGGAGTGGGACATGACTGCATTAGAAGAGGAAGGAAATAATTTAGATATATGGCTCTAAGGTTAAAAAACACATTGAGGTGGACTGGATTTGTCCATGTGAATGATCAGACATTTTTGGTCAGTGAGACAGAAAGTACAGTACAAAATGTAATGTGAACCCTCTCTTTTCTCTCTCTCTCCCTTTTTTAAGCAAATTGCCAATTTAGCTCCTGGGCTAAAGTAAACAGCACGCTGCCATTTTTTTTTAAAGGGAAATATGACAAAGAACCCAAATGTGCTCATCTTAAATTTGTAAATCCATTGCTTTATTGAACCATTTGTCCATTCTTATAAGCTGATTTATAATAACTGTAATGTGATTCATCATGTCATCTTGTAAATAAATGTGACACTTCATTAAACACAGTAATCAAATTTAAGCAGTCCCACTTTCATGCTAACAACTGAGACCTTTACAATTCTATTGCTTTGAAGATACTCCTACTCTAATGAAAGTAGCATCAAGCAAAGAATAAAATGTAGCAGAGGTAGATTTCTTAAAGGAGTGATGAAGAAATAAATATACTTTTAATAAGTAGCCAGTAATGAAATTAGCAATAGTCTGAAATTTATGGTTACAACAGTTTTACAAGATACTCCTGTTGGGATATTTTATTTTAGTAAGGAATGGACAGTTTGAAAATCCAGGAAAATCTATTGTAGGATTAACAAATCCTTTTAGAGCCTGAATTTCAGAAAGAATTTTTTTGTGCTATTTTTGGTTTTACCATCTGGAATGACACTGCAAGCTGGCAAACACGGAAATAATGTGAGATATTTCTATCACATAGAACTAGCTACAAATTCATCAGGGAATGTAAGCATCTGAACATCAGTTAACTATCCACAATTATCCCAACTTTGACCTGTTTTGAGGGATCAAGCAGACCCTGTGTTAAAATTAACTTTTGCTTTCTGTCAGGAAATGTTTGCCTGAAGGATAGGTGTTCAAATCAAGGTAAATTCAAAAAAGCAGAAAAAGGAAAGAAAGCACAGAATACAGATCTTCTGTCTTGGTTGGGAATGATTTAACATTTTAGCAACAGCAAATCCATGTTGTTAACCAGATCTGCAGGTGGAGTAGATCACCGTGAATTATCTTGGGTTAGGATTTGGTCTACAGTCCTTAATTATGCGTACTATTGATCAGCTTAAAAGGAAAAATTCCCATGGTCTTCCTCTCATACTGATACTACTCTAGAAATGAGCATGGAATTCGAGATAGAACATTTGGGGTTTCAAGCCAGGTATTTAGAAAGAAAAAGCAAGCAGTGTACCTATGCTGTTCTAATCAGCATTATTGGGATTTTAGTGTACTACAAGGCAGAATCTCTGCTTCTTATTCATACAGCTCTGTTCTTTGTTTTACCACTGGTTAGGGGGAGGCAATCATCACACTCAGAATCTGAAATCCAATGCAGCCCAGAATATCAAATGCCACTGTCCTTTCTGAAGTTTATGCTCATGTATAGCTTGACCACTGAAGTCTGATTTAGTTTTTCAAACAAAATTGGAGACTGCTAAAATTGAAGACAGCTAAAGATAGCATTTTAAGCAGACTGAAAGAGAGCAATGGGAACTGCATGAAAGACAGTCCTCAGAAACAGAAGAGGTGTTGAAAGGTAGTGAAGGCTGAGCTCCAAAATGGAAAAGCCCTAAGTATACAGGCATGACAGTAGAAGGTGCCAAGGAAATTCAACTCCAGTAAAAACTAAGGAAGATCTATCACTATCTGCTACAGGGTGCCCAGCACTTTCAAAGATCCGTATGTTAAACATCTAGCTTCATATTTCTAGTGAGAGAATGGAGGAGGTCTCTGCATTGAGAGGCTAGCAAGCAGAAAAGGCCAGAAAAGATGAGACTGTCTGAAGGCAGAGAAACAGAATATGGGCAAAATGATGAAATAGCGAAATAAGAGAAAGAATGAAGGTTGTTTCATATCTGTTTCATACAGCAAATCTTGCTAGAACAGGAAAACAGACTGTACTTGAAAAATATAATCTAAAATAAATTAAATGACCTTTTCTACGGACCTAAAACTGTTTCTGAACTCTGACAAAGTTTATAGTTCAGGTTTAAAGAATGGATAAAGCAGAGCCTGGAGCTCAACTGTTGCAACACAAAAATCCTTAAATGGAAACAAAGATGTCCTGGGATGGGTTAATAAACGGTATTTGTTAAATAGCTCTTATCTAGGAACAAGCGCTCTTAAAGAAAAGTGTGAAGCGAACATCCAGTCTCAAGGGAAAGGTTAGGGCTGCCTTGATTTTAATTAAATCATTAATAAAGTCAAATCTTCAGACAGGATTTGGCAATATTTGGACTGCATCTGGGAACTCTTCTTGCTTGCATTGTACCACCTTGATATACACCATTGAGAAGACCTGACATATGATGCTAAACGATTTCAGTCATAGTGATTCTAGGTAGTCTTTGGAGCAATGATCTTGTAACAGTATTCTTTATTGCAAAGTTGATTTCAGGATGCTTTTCATCAGCAGATCAATCTAGTGCAAATATTCGAAGCTTCATCCATAATCTTAGCTAGCTCAGATGTGCCTGCTGCTTGCACAGCCACTCCTTACCACTTGAAATATTCCTGCTGCAACAGTCAGCTCTGTCTGCCAAGAGCAGGTGAATACTCACAAGCAAAATAGGAGGTGTCTGGTGTGAAAGACTTAGCTGGTCCTTACCTTGTCTTAGAGCAGTAATTAAAATCTTCATTATAAGGACCTATTGTTATGCTCATGTGTTTTGAAACAGCAAAATGACTAGATGCATATGGCCATTTTGCAGTAGCCTGGAAAATTTCCAGAATGAAATATTATAATTCAGAGGTCCAGCTACCTAGAGGATCCATAACATTGAGACAAACATGCACATTTCCTCCTACAAGAAGTGGAGAGGGCTGAGACCTCAGTACAGGATCCACTAACTTACCCTTGCTGTGTGGGAATATTAAGTGGTTGGAAATGGCTTGGGAAGAGCAGCTGGAAAGCTGCCAATTGGAAAAGGACCTGGGGGTGCTGATTGACAGCCAGCTAAACATGAGCAGCCAATAAGACTGATGGCATCCCGGCCTGTATCAGAAATTGTGTGGCCAGCAGGACTGGGTAAGGGATTGTGTCCTTGTATTTGGCACTGGTGAGGCCACACCTCAAATACTGTGTTCAGTTCTGGGCCTCTCACTACAAGACAGATATTGACTTGCTGGAGCAGGTCCAGAGAAGCGCAATGAAGCCAGTGAAGGCTTATGGTGAATGGCTGAGGGAAGTGGGTTGTTTAGTCTGGAGAAAAGGAGGTTCAGGGGGGACCTTGTCACTCTTTATGCTGCCTGAAAGGAGGTTGTAGTGAGGTGGGTGCTGGACTCTTCTTCCAGGGAACATTTAGATTGGATATTAAAAAAACATTCTTCACCAAAAGGGTGATCAGGCATTGGAACAGGCTGCCCAGGGAAGTGGTGGAATCACTGTCCCTGGAAGTGTTCAAAAACCTTGTAGATGAGGCCCTTAGTGACATGGTTTAGTGGTGGACTTGGCAGTGTTGGGGTAATGGTTGGATTTGGTGATCTTAAAGGCTTTTTCCAATCTGGTTGATTTTATGATTCTAAATGTAAAGAACTCAATAGATTTTAACTTTGAAGCATAAACAGCTGTGAAGTGTTTCCTCTTCAGCCTATCTATGTGTACCATTTCACAGCAGTACAGCATTTTATTTAATGTAGTGTGCCTAGTACCTGGCATACTCTGACCAGACACACTCTCAAGTTTAATTTCTTCCTCAGCCCAAAGGATTTCATAGAATCACTGGACTGTTTAGGTGGGAAGGGATCTCTTGGTATCATCTAGTCTAGCCTCCATGTTCAAGCATGGATGGCAACGGCAATTTGCCAAGGACTATGTCCTGTAGAGTTTTGAATATCTTCAAGAATGGATACTCCATAATCTCTCTAGGAAAACTCTTCAAAAGTTTTACCATCCTCACAGTATAAAAAGTGTTGTATTCACATTGAATTTCCAACATTTTAGTTTGTGCCCATTACCTTTTTGCTGTCATTGGGCATAACTGAGAACAGCCTGGCTCTGTCTTCTTCATTTCTTTCCATCAGGTATTTATACAGATTGATAAGATCATGTTGAGTTCCATCACTCTCAGCCTTTCCTCATGTAAGGGATGCTCCAGTCCCTTAATCAGTTATTGGCTCTTCACTGAACTGGCTCCAATAAGTCTGTCCTCACTTGTGTTAGGGATCCTGGAACTAGACACTAGCACTCTAGATATGTCTTTCCAGTGCTGAGTAGAGGGGAAGGTTCATGACCCATGACCTGCTGTCAACACACCACCTCATTCATCCCAAGATGCTGCTCACTTTCTCTGCTGCAAGGGTGCATTGCTGGCTCATGGCCAGATTCTTAACCACTGGGATTTCCATTCATTTTATCATGGTGAATCTCAAATTATATGGTCTGGTCATGAAAGTCTGTGGTGGCAGTTTTGGGGTAGCAGTTTTTATGCTGTGTTGGTCATGTACTCTTTGTAGGACAAGGTAGCATACATTATTTTGCCCAAGATAGTAACATAGCTGAAGAAAACCTTAACTGAACCCATCAGATATGACATTGTTGCTATCATTATGGACCAGAATTTATATACTTGTTATTGCTATTCAGCAGAGCAGAATGGCATAGAAGACTTTCTAGGATACAATTAATGTTGCCATATTGAGTTTAGCTGTTTCAAACAAAGTGTCACAAGTAAAAGTGGGATAAATGGTCAAGTGAAAGTGGGATAAATGGTCAAGTGAAAGTGGGAAAAATGGACAAGTCCAGGCAGTTTTAAAAGAGCCAGTTTACATCAGAATCACATGCCAAATGTTAATGAGTGCATAGTCCCTCTCAATGTGCCATAACTATCCTGGTCATAGCAAAAAGGTGGTGTTGCCTTTTCTTCCCCAAATAGTTTCCATTTTTATTTTATAATAAATTTATAGTCTGCTAAGATGGAGAGACAAGGAAATTGAAACACTTTATATTGATCCATAAGTATAAAGGCATCTTTATACACCCTCTCTACCTGAAGAGACAAAGTCAATATAGCACCTAATGCAAAGATTCTACAAGGTTTCCATTGGTTTGCAAGTAATTTGTTTTCCTTCAGTCCATAGCTGGCCTCTCCAATAGTGTCAGCCAAATTCAGCAGGTAGCAAATCAGTGCAGCGTGTAGAACTCCCATTAGAGAACTAGACCAAAACCCCAACTTGCCCCTCTACAACAGAGCTTTGAAAAATAACTAAAAAAAAAAAAAACAACCAAACCTAAAAAGGAGTTGTAACAGTCAGGGGACCATCTGCTTACCTTTCAGTGCTTCATTTTTTGGCCTTCACTTTATCCTTATACAATCAAGAGGTCAAATTTACCACTCCAACTGTCACAGCAAGCTAGATAGGTCCACCAGTTTGGGTATTACCATGGGGAAGCTCTAACTGCTTGTCCAGGAAAAGTGAATGGATGGCATATAGAACTGCAGTGACAAAAGGATCCAAAAAGTCTATATTGTTTCCTGTAATTTTGTTAGCTTTTCTTTTTTTTCTTTTAAACAAACTGCTAACTAACTTTGCTGCTTCTGCACTCTTGATGTTCATTAACTGGCATTGCTCCATGTCTGGCCATTGAAGTGCAGAGAAATACAGTTGCAGGCTGTCAAGCATTGCTTCTTGGTGGCATTAATATTACTATTATTTATTGTTTACATATTTAATGGCCTGACTGAAATTATGCACTGTTAATATTACTAATTATAAGACAATAAACACAATTTATAAACAGTTTCTTGTGAAATATATAATAGGTGATTAGTGACAATACCTGAAATAGTTGCAGGTTTTATGTATGCATGCCACAGATGATTTTAAAATGATACTATCATGATATAAGCCTGTACTGACAAACTTAGGCATCAGCAAGTGACCTACATAGAGTCATCTTTGCCTTCAGCAGAGAACTGATCAAAGCTATAATTATGGTGTGATTACCTTGTTTTTAACTCTAGTTAGCAAAAAGAAAGAGAGAAAAAAAAAAGAAAATGAAATCTCTCATAAATCAGATCTTTGAGGTCAACAGCTCTACTTTTTTCTCTTGCTGTACATTATTTCTTTAGCTAGCACTTAAGTAATAATAATGCCCATTTCCTAAAAGACACTGACCATCTCCTGACTACCCTTGGCTTTCAGGACACAACCTATTTTCCCAAAATAAAATTTTTTGCCCACTTTGATAATGGCACTGTGTCGCAGCTTCAGGAAATCCTGCAGACTTGTTACTCAACTGAGATCTGACACAGGGGTATATCAGTGAGCCTCACTCCCTGGGCCAGGTCAGTTTTCTTAGTGAGAATCAGGACAATTTGCAAGAGGAGCCTCTACTCTCTCTGGCATTTGGAAGCATACTGTGGGTAAGCTGCCTTCCCTTGTCATCTCTCCTGGTAATTTCCAGAATGAGAACATCCTCTCTCTAAGCTTAGTGGGACCTACAGGATGCACACATGCAGTGTTGTCTGGATGCAGCCTATGTTGCCACATATCCTGCTTGTACTGTCACATTTGCAGCATCAAATCCTGGGTGGGTTGCAAAAACTGACTTGGAAATATGTCTAAGAACAACAGATCTGACTTTTTCATGGGCATACCCAAACCATCTTCTCCACAAATGTTCACCAGTTCAATTTTCTCAGCTGCAGGTAATGGTGGCTAGGAAAAAAAAAATGCCTATATCTGTGTAAAATTGATGATTTAAAAGTATTCCATGTAATGAAAACCAGAGAAATTTGGAACTTTCATCATAAACACTGCACTTTTTGAGAAACCTTCTTCTTGGAGAAGCAGGAGAAACTCTTGCCAAGAGGCTGCACATGTAAAGGAAAAAGGACTGATCCTGTCAGTCCTTTAATAATGCCTTTCATTTCCTACCTGTTGCTGCTTACACAGATCTGCTTTTTAATGTACTCAAATAGCAGTGGTGACCTTTGGGAAACATGCCCAGATACCTGCATATTAGGATTTTTTAAGATCTTTTTTTTCCCCCTTCCTAACAGCAGGGTGACTAGGACTCAAGATTTCATTATGTAGGGAAAAGTCCTGTAACTACTGAAAGCAGGGTCTGTAATGTAGCCATGGTATTACAGTGTCTTTATATAGGGGAAGAAAAGTAATGGAGCAGAAGTCTTTTTACACCAATGCAAACACCTTTTCAGCACAGAATACTATCATCTTCAACATCGATGCTAAGAATCAGAAAGTAGTAGTAGGAGAGAAAATAAAGGAGAAAGCTGGAGTGAATAGAGGACCGGGAAATGAAAGAATAGGAGAACAGAAAAGGAATAGGAAAAGACAGTTTATTGAAACTGAAGGGGAAAAGCACAAAATGAAAAATATAACTCAGGTCTATTTTTATACCAACATGAAAAATTCATTTTGGTGGCTTTGCAAGCAATTGTGAATCCTGGAGTGCTCACTAATTTCTGACCTCAAGTAACAGAATCAGCACGTGCTAAACAGTTTTGCTCATTCACATACATACAATTGCAAGAATTTTATTTAGTAGAAAAATGAGGAGTTATGTGTCTAGGATTAGCAGGGGTTCTTCCACAAAGGCTTTAATCAGAACAGCTCCTTCTAAAATAAAAAATGATGGAGGCTAGCTGAAAAGGAAAGTTTTTCTGAACTATATTTCTTGGAAAACACAGATCTGACCTTCCCTCCTCTCTGTTGAGAATTACTGACTTACCAAGATTTACTCCATTGATATATGCTCTGAATGGAACTGGATATATTTGAACGTAAGTGTAATTATCTGTAAGTACTATAATTTTATTACCATGATGCTACAGCTATTGATTACAGATAATTGTCTGAAGTCTACAGATACTGTTGCGTAAAGTTGACAGCTAGTATTATCTGTTAGGTGTCATCTCTCTATGCTATAGGAGGAAAATGAAATCAGATTTTAAGAGACCCATCTTATTTCAATAGATACCTAAAATACAGAGGGTGAATAACTTAATCCATGCTTTCAAAAATGAGAAAATTTGAACTTGACTCTGCAAAGTGCCTGAAGAAATGTGAGCATGGGAATAATTCTGGTTATTGTCTCTCAGTGTTTCAGATCAAATGCATGCAGTTTGCAAAAGGTGTTCCTGTCAGTCTAGAAAGGAAGGCTATTAGTTACTTGGGGTCATTATTTGTTGCAAAGATTATACAGGGCAAATTCTGCTTCTGTTACTTTTGAATTGTCTTCATATTTGTCTCACAGCTCAAAAGATACAACCTGCTTATATTTCATGCAGAATGTTTTTAAGAAGAGGGTTTGGTCCTGCAGTTAAAATTCATCAAACCACTACCTCGAAAGGTAAATCAAAATATTTTGAAGTTTGCTGCTCCGAGGGCTTGTATATATGTGTTGATGAAGTTTGAAAGCCAAAAATGAAATGTCAAGATCTTCATAGAAATATTATTCCACTTTCCAGGCAATTCTAAACTTCTGTTCCCAAATTAGCCAGACTGTCCTCCTGATATGTGAGTTACAGCATGTTATGTTTGAGGGGAGGAAAAATTTTAGAAATGTATTTTTGCTTTCAAAATCTGCAGGAATTCCTTGGTGCTGGCTGTGGTCATGAAGAGGAAATGAGACTGTTGAGTAAAAAGTGTCTTTCTACATTATTTTCCCACTGAAATGTAATTGTATTCAACACTGGTAGAAACTGGGAAAATAGGAAAAAAAGTGAGGTTGAATTTTCCTTTCCACTAGTTATCTCCTTGAGCTGTCAGGAAGATTTGGAGACAAAAACTGAGGGAAGCCTTGGCACAGCTGTGTGTGGCTCCTATTGAAATGAAAAGATTGCTAGAGTTTCAGCATATCATCCCATCAGATAGGGGTCACTCACAAGACACCTCTCCTATTAAACATGATTTCATAGCCAGGCCTATTATGAGCCCCCAGAGTCAAAACCTATGAAAATATGACAGGCAAAGAGTTTCTTCAGATAATACTGTGAGTGTACTGGGGGGCCACTGGTGAAAAGATGCCTACGTGTATAGTATGTATATGGTCCTGTAAGAAGATAACTGCCGTCTATTTATTGAATGGTTTGTCATTTCATCTACCATACCTGCCTTCTGCCCATAATTCCCTTTTTTTTTTTCAGTCTGTGGTAATCTCTTAAAAGATTAAATTAGCTAGTGCTAAATATTGAAGTTATATGCCCCTTTTGTCTCAAACAGACCATCTTCAGGGGTGTTTTAGTTAGCAGAACAGCCCAGGCACCAGGCAGAAGCCCACCTGGGCAGTTCTTTGTGGAAGATAAACACATGCCCCATATGGTGAGCCTGAGACCATTGCTTGTCCCCTTGCCACTGCTTTTGCCACCCTGGTGCTGGAGAAGGGGTGGGCTTATAGGCTGGCCTCAGCCAGAGATTGCTGCAGTTGAGAGTACCCTCTGTCTTAGTGTTATTCGGAGAGAAAGGTGCTGGAAGAAATTTTAATCTTGATTTTCAAATTAAGATAAACTATCCTCACATTTACTATGGGGAAAAACTAGTTTTGCTTACATGACTAAGTTGATGTGATCTTGGTATTGCCTAAGCTCCCAAGGTGGTAATCACCTCCTTGTCAGATGTGGGGAAGTACTCTGAGATTCTGGGTTGGCCTCATTCAGGTCCTTTGAGTGCTAGCACAAGCAAGTAGTAATAAAAGTATGATGACGTGTGTCTTTCAAAGCATGAAATGGCCACTGCAGGTGGTGACACTCCTAAAAAATGGAAACTGCAGCCTTTAAAAGCTTACCAACTTTTTAATGAGACTAGGAAATGGTGGAGCAGAAGTCTGTTCCCTGGACGATGAGAGCGACATGGATAGGAAATGTACTAACCTAACCTAGTCTCTTTGCAGCCTGCAGCCTGGAGTCCTCCAGGACTCCCAACTATGCAGGGATGAAGCCAGGAACACTTCCTTTGGGACTGCAGCTAATTAGAATATCCCAAAATCCAATGTCAAAACCTGGCCAGAAGCCTTAAAGAGAAACCTCAGATTTAATAACTAGATTAGAGTAACAACACAGCCACAGAGAAATTCTTCATGTTGGTAGCTTTTACATTTCAGAGGGAATGGGGTTCTGTGGTGGTGGTGTTTTAGTTTCTTTTTTTGTCAGAGAATCTTAATGAAACCATAAGGTTTTGGTTTTGTTTGATTACACACTGATATTGAATCAAGTAGAGGTCTGAGAAACAGCCTTCAAATCTTCTAATTCTCTTTAATTTATATTTTTATACTCTGAAATATGCTGATGGAATAAAGAAAAGCACAGTGTGCGTCTTTCATGCTGCTTTTGTCACTAATACCATGACAGATTGTGGAGAAGGTCATATTGTTACCAGGTATGCCTAGGTATAAAAAAATAAAATTCCAGCAAAAGCAAGGGAGTGGCTATGCAGAAGAACCTAAAGGTTTCCTACCAGTGTGGTGAATCCCTTCTGCTAGCAAATAATTGTGAGCTATTTATAAATGCTGTTTTCTTCTACTTCTAAAATTTGCCTTGGTTATTGCAGTTGTAGGCAGCACTAATATATGAGCTAAGAACCTGCTAACTTTCCAGTAGCATAATAGCCCACTTTTCTACAGTACTTCTATACATTTAACTTGAAGCCCCTGAATCCTTTTGAAATCAGTGGAATTATGCATTTGTTTAAGATGAAGCATGTGCTTGACTGTGTGGCTAGATATGGGCAAGGACATGATAGCATATTAGTCCAAGGTTAGTCACACACTTGAAAACACTCATGAAAGACTTCATCACTTTTTACAACATGAGAGGTGCAAAGGTTACAAGTAGGCAAATGCCAGCTTAATATTTTAGAACAGATATTTACATCAGTGCTAATATTTCCCTTTAAAAAAGAACAAACCCAAAACCTTATTAAAATGTTTTATCTGGACCTCTTTTTATGAGATATTAATAGAGTCTTTACAAAACCACGAGTTAAAAACTTTTCTTCGATGACAGTGTTATTACTGGTGGGCCCAATCTGTTTTTCTGGCATTCATCAGCTGGAGGCAAGTGGGCTGTCTCATGGGGAGCTGAGAACTTGCAGGTTATCACTTTGATTAGCTGCTGTAGGCAACTGGTGGCTACTAATTGCCTCTGCAAGTCTAAAATGAATATACATTTCCTCTGACAAGGAAATGGTAGGAATATATGCCTAGTTGAAGCTTTAGGTTGCTATAATGCCATGGAGATCAAATTAAAAAAGGAGAGAGAGAACCTGTTGCTGTAGTACTTCATTAATTAAACATCAATTTATAAAATACTATGGCATTGACAGGTTTGGGACTGGCTACTGATACTCTTTGGCAGGGACAAATTTTCAAGTGGCTTAATGTGTAAACCTTAAGGAAGATAACAATAACGCTGTAATTGAGAGGCTGCCTCTTTAAAATACTGGTATAAGTTACAGTGCACAAAGTCAGCCTAATGATTTAAGTATTTTTAAGTATGCATTTTAAAGTAGTTAGCTTGTTAGCAGCCTTCTATAGGCAGTGCTCAGAAGAGGCAGAGAGCGGCGCATGAAGAAGAGGCAAAGTGGAGCGAAAGTTTCGCACTGCTCCAATAATGAAGGTCTGGGCTGGAGAGAAGCAGCTTAGGAATGACAGGGGGAAAATGGGAAACCAGAAGCCAGCACTGCAGCTTGGATCCAAACAGTCCCTGCATTCGTCTTGATTCGTTTTGATTTGCAGCAGCATCCTGTGTTGGTCTCTTATTTCTTTTCCTTCTTCAGAAACCTTCTTCTGCCTGTTTCTTTGGGAGATGTGCCAACCATCAGACCTTGGCAATGGAAAAAGTGCAGGAAAGCAGCTCCTGGCAGCTCCAGGTCCTCAAAACACTCTGGGTATGTGAGCTGAATGGTGAATGGGGGATGAGGTGTTTCAAGAGGGGGCTGGCTGGCCAGCCCTGCCACCACTGAGCCAGACATCCCTGTGTGATGCCCATACTGCTCATGGAAGCAGACACAGAAGAGGGGATCTGCCTTCCTCTCCTATAGTTGCCAACATCACCTATTGCAAGAGCTGTCTGCCTCCAGTCTGCAGGGCAAGGAGAGTCCCTGGAAACCTGCAGATGGCTCAAAACTCCTGCAGGTTTTGGTTCAGTCCAGGTTCATTTTGCAATTGTCTTGACGCACATGCTGTTTTTTTTATCCAGGGAAGTTGTGCCCATCCTGAAATCTATCTATCTGACCTATCCTGGTCACGCAGTAGCCCAGAAGTATAAAGGGATGTTGAACAATGAATCCAGTGTGCCACTTTCCAAAAAGCACAAGTCCGTAAGGGGCAATGAGGCTGCACCAGTATCACTAAGAGTGAAACCTGGCCAAGTATTTCTGACTCGGGAAATAAAAAAAATAGGCTGAAGGGCACAGATATATTTTGTTGCTAAGATAGCTACCATTAGTACTTCTGGGAAAGACAGGATGAGAAATGAAAAAAAATAAATACCTAAAATCAGCTTTGGTATAATTTCTTAAGGCAGAGTTATCATGTCATAGCTTTGGAACTGAACTCGGGTTATTTTACATTATGTTATCATATAGAAGAAATTGAGTAGAGAATCCAGTCTATATTCTGTCTCTTTCCTCTGAGGAAAACAAGTTGGGTATTTGGCAATCACATTCTTCAGGATAAAAGTGGTGTGTGTGCTTTTCACACATTTTCTGCATAAATATTTTGAGGTTCCTGTAAAACAGGACAACCGCTTTTTTTATTCTTCATGAATCAGCCCCTATGTTTGAAACAAATCGTTGCAGCAACAAGGAATGACAGCATGACAGCCTAGTAGGTTATTAATGGGAGTGACAGCCTGCAAATCAGAAATCATGGCAGTGCATCTGTATGAACAGCAATTTGTGCTCAGTTGAATAACCAGGAAATCCAGAAAATCAGAAAGGGTTGGGGGAGAAGATGAATCAAACAGAAACATTTTTAGATAACCCAAACTTTCTAAAGTAATTGGCATGTCAGGAGAATAGCAACAATCAAAAGTTTGGCAACTCCAATACTTAGGTTCACTTATGTTTGTTTCAGTGCCCACTAAAGGCCTAAAACTAGACAAAAAAAAAAAAAAAAAAAAAA